>JASDQU010284976.1:0-14545 GCA_032191745.1 Picea mariana | reverse complement strand
TATCTAGTAAATTGAAAGTAACCTAATAATGGCAGAAAATTTAACATGGTATTAGAGTTAAGCTGAAGAGAGCATCATTCACAGGAAAAAGAAAAACATCATTGTTGTCGTACATGCAAATTGGGGATTTTTATTGAATAATAATTTCATCCCCAAATCCATCTAGAAAGGTGTGCCCTACCTCAAGGAACATTTTGGCATCCTCAGTGCAACTTTTCAGTGGCTAGATCTCTCGAGAAGTGAAACCCTATTTTTCACAAAGTACCAGAAGTACCAGAAAACCAGAGTACCAGGAGTACCAAAAATCCAGAAGCACCAGTCTAGAAATCCACAAATCAAGTTTGGAGGGGTAAAAGTTGGATTTTCTGAAATCTAAATACATCATGCTACTCGTCTCAGTCCAACGCATCTTTTGGCGAGTTCAGTTTTCATATCCAAGAAATTTGATTTTTCCATTATTTCTATAGCCAAGAGGGATAGGGTTTCTTCTACAAGAAAGAATGGCTACCAGCACGAGGGTAGAAGACAGGTTGAAAGGATCTAGAAACTTTAGATATTGGAAGCATAGGTTTCATATGATTCTAGACGAGAAATATCTCCTAGAACATGTTATAGTGGGTGTACCAGAACTAGATGAAGAAGAGAAAAAAACCAAGCATAAGAAGAATGAAAAGAAAGAAAAGAGAATCATGCCAGATTCAGTAAAGGATCACTTGATCCCTCATATTTCTGAACTATAGACAACAAGGCAAATGTATGAAGCACTCAGTAGGTTATATGAAAGCAATTACATTAGCCAGAATCTTTCCTTAAGAAATCAGCTTTGTAATATGAAGATGGAAAACTTAGAATCTATCACATCCTATCTTATGAGAGTTTCTCAGATCAGAGATCAACTTGCAGCTATTGGAGATGTCGTTAGTGACAAAGAGATTGTAACCACAACCCTAAATGGGTTTCCAACATTTTGGATTCCTTTTGTACAAGGAGTGTGTGCAAGAAGCAAGTTACCTAAGTTTGATAAGTTATGGGAAGATTGCACACACGAAGAATCTAGACTTCCAGACCAACAGAAGAGATTAATTGTTGAGGAAGAGGAATCTCCTCCCTCAAAGAAAGCTTTAGCAGAAATTAAGGGTTACGTATTTTAAGTTGAAGATAGTTGATCTGAATAAAGATAGCAAATGGTGGAGTCTGTGGAGCCTCCCCACACAAAAACAAAAGATAAGTATTCATGTTTATTTCTAGTATCATGTTTACTTTAATACTTTATCATTACAAGTTAGATGTTTTTGTGAGAATATTAATTAACCTTGTTTTACCTCAGTATCTACGTAGACTTATGAAGGAAGTATCAACGAAGAGGATGAAGAAATAGATAAAATATTTATTTCAGAAAGCATACTGTAAGTAAGTTTACAAGTCTCGGAAGAAAGAACTTATGTCGTAACTTGTAGAAGTTAGATAGCATGAGAAGGACGTATGATATGGTGATATTCATTAAAGACCAGACAATGTCCAGTATTTATATAGGAGCAGGAGGCTCCTAAAGATGCATAACAGAAATGTTCAAGATGAAGAAAAATATGGATACTCGGATAGATTTGATAAGATGCAAGTAGCTACAGGTTTCCCCAGTACCATTCTTATAGATGCAGAGGGAGCAGGTTGATCTAGTATGAAGCTAGAAAGAAATTTTCAAACTCAAGAAGGCACCCAGGATATTACAGAAAAATAACTTTAAGAATGATGATTAGAAGCCATTAGTTTTGTGCAAGAGGGATCCATGTCTTTGAGTTCGAAATGGAGAATCGTGATTTGATGCAGTCAGGAAAGTAGATGGATGGTGCCCAGATTTTTTGATCAAGATGAAATTTATCCAGTAGATGGGTAGCATGGTATTATACCATGGAAATATTTTGGACCACAAGAGATTTTTTCAGATCCCATAGCTAGACCTTCGTAGAGAAGGAGAAAGAGAAAAGACCTTCATAGAGAAGGAAAGAACAATCCCATAGGTAGACCTTCATAGAGAAGGAAAAGAGAAGAGACCTTTGTAGAGAAGGAAAAGAGAAGAGACCTTCATAGAGAAGGAAAAGAGAAGAGACCTTCATAGAGAAGGAAAAGACCTTCGTAGAGAAGGGGAATGAGAAATTTTCCAAGGTTAGTCTATGTCCAAGTGTTGAGTTTTGGATACTCTAGGGACATGCTAGAATACCCTCATAGAGAGGATTGTGACCACCCTCGTAGAGAGGAATGTGGATGTTTCTCCAAGGGGCAGTGTGCATATACTCTCCTCTAGCCAAGGATTGAGTAGCCTGGAACACAAACCTTGACCATGTGGAATGGTTAGTTGGCTCTTGAGGTTTGTGTCATGATCCTGCGTGGATCATGGAAAGGTAGTCTAGTCTTGCCCAGGCTAGCACCTTAGCTTCTCTAGTTAATGTGGGATGACTAGGAGTGAAGCTATGGTAGTAGTCCTCCCTAGTGCATGGGTGAGATAGATGACTACAAGAGAAGTGAGAACATAAAAGGAATGGAAAAACTCATAGAATATCTTTTGTGTGAAGATAAGATATCTTCTATGTGAAGATAAGAAAGAAGTATCTTCTACATGAAGACAAAAGAAAGAAAGAGTATCTTCTGTGCGAAGAGAAAGAGAACAAAAATTCTGATGATTTATAGATATGCCAGTGAGTGATCATGATGCCAGATGACCAAGTGGATTATATTGATGCCTCCTGTTATCCATTTGATCATGTTACCCAGTTGATGATGTTATCCAGTTGATGATGTTACCCAATTGATGATGTTATCTAGTTGATGATGTTACCCAGTTGATGATGTTTCCCAGTTGATGATGTTATCCAATGGATGTCGCTGCCTAGTTGATGTTGACATCCGGTGACCTATCAAAATATAAAGAATGTCCTTCTTGTTAAGAGGGAGTGTTAAAATATTGTGTTACTGCAAAGAATATTCTTATCCCCTTTTGTGGATAAAGTTAAAATATATTTATTATTGATTAGATCAATCCCCTTTTGTGGATTGATCATGTCGGGCATTGTAATTGACCAAATCCCATTTTGTGGATTGGTCAAACCCTAATTGTAATAGGCAGAATGAGAAATTGACCCCCAGATTAAATAAAGGTGGTTCTAACCACCTAGAATGAGAAGTCGGCCCTGCTAGTGAAAATGCACTTATGTTCACACCTACCAGATTGTATAAATAAGAGAGGCCAGTGCCTCATTTAGACACACACTCAGCTTACTCATCTAGTGTGCAAGTATTGAAGGAAGCAGCAGTTACCAGTTGTCGGAAGAAGGAAGAGAGAGAGAGTCGCATCCTTGGGAGAGGAATTTCTTTGTTGTTTGGTTCATTGTCTTGGCATTGTATTGGCTATCTGTGTTAAGGAATTTTTTCTTGGTTTTCTTCCCCGTGAGGATTTCCCAGGATAAATGTCATGTACTCTTGTGATTTTGTTTCTCTTAATGATCCTATCTATGCTATTGTTATCTAGTAAATTGAAAGTAACCTAATAATAGAAGAAACTTTAACATCAAGGGAGGCTCATCTACTCCTTAAGAGTGAGGGATGGCATAAGAAGTGTAAGAATTCCAAGTAAAATAATTTTCTTTAGATTCCTTATTATGATATGAAGGAAAATTGTATGATAGATAGTCCACACAAAAAATCAAAAATCGTTACTTATGATCATTAGAAGTGGTGCTGATGAAAATTAATTAGTGAAGGTCATACCCAAAGGAGTGGCTAATGTAATAATGACATGCTTGTTCATGAGAAAAGAATCATGCCTTTTGGGAGAAAGGAACGACAATAAGGAAAAACCATAGAAGGAACAACAGTTGTTCCTTTCGAATGAACAACGCTACTGAAAAAGGAATGACAATCACGACAAAGGGAACAACGGTTGTAACAAAGGGGATGAAAATCGTTACTTTCAAATGAATGGCAACTTTACGCAAAGGGAACAACAATCACCTGAAGGGAACAACAGTTGTTTGTTTCAAATGAACGGAAATTGTATGCAAAAGGAACATGGTGCAGACACAGACCCACTTGGCCCTCCGGTCGACGTCCACTTCACAGGATCGTTCTTTATTTCTACTGAGCCGAATCAGCCCTTTTGGGTTCCCTGCTGGAATCTGGAAGTTGCTAATCCACAAGTCCTTTTTCGAGAGCTCTCCTGTGCGAATAGCACTAGGCGCGAGCCCCTTTACCCCCTATCGACCACAATGTTATGACCAAGGTCTTACCCAAATTCTCTTGTCGTAACTTCGCGACTTCGTGGGTTCATGAATCTAGGCTCTCGACTCTTCCTCCTCAATTCCACGATACCCAAAGTGTCGATACGGGTATAGCTCCCTTGTGTCAGTACCCTTCGCGCATGACCACCAGCTAGGCTAACTCTAGCACTTTTTGCTTCTCTCCGTTTCATGAGGTTCGATGTCGAACTCCCGGCTCTTGTCTCGCGAATCCCCGAGACACGAGAGGTCAATGGGGTGTTGGCTTCTTTCAAAAGACAACACGCGTCTGCCTGTCTATTCCACGGGCCCACCTTGCGATTCTTCCATGTGTTCCTTATGCTCCACTTCACTACCCGAAGTGTTGTCTCCTTTGTATCATGACACCCAAGGTGTCGAGATCCTAAACTACTCGATGTACCTAAGCGTCGAACTGCCAAATTTTGACATGTCATCCATGTGGTCCCACAATGAAACTTCTTTCCCTTTCGGGACTTCACGAACCTTGATGCAAAACCTTCGACCCTTCAACTCACGAAACCCCAAAACGAGATTTCGCGAGCGATCCAACGGCCCTGGCTGACTTGGATCCTACGGACTGATTTCTTCTGAGCTTGCACTTAGAAAAACACTCACCATAACCTTCTTGTTCTTATGCAAGATCTGATGGCTCTTATGACTTCGCGAATTCTTCTCAAAGAATTCCGACCATCCGTTTCTTCCTGGACAATTCCTGTGAATTTTAACCACATATTTCTTCGCGGAACTTACCCGCCTGCAATGCACACTTGCTATGCCTCCTTTCAATGCCTCAAGGCACCAACCTTCTGTGCTTTTCTTCAAAAACTGTGAAGACCCTATCCTTCCTGATCTTTCTCCAACTCTGAGTCTTAAAGAAGACTCCCGTACGCACTCCCTGCGGTGAATCCTTCAATTACTTCAAAGAATTGAAGTCCTTTGACTCTGCACACTCCTTGCAGCAGTAGTCCTTCAACAATTTCTCATATTCACAAACTTTGAGACTTTACTCAGCCTGCACACACCTTGAATGGCTCCTATGCTCAACTTGCACTTCTGTGAGAATGAGAACAGTTTTTATCCCTCCTGAGCTTTCAGAGATGAACTCTGACTTCTGTCAATGCACTCCTTGTGGACAAACTTTACTGCACTCCTTGCAGGAATTTTACTCACTCAGGCAGAGAAACAATTGAAACTCATTCATTACTCTCTCTCAAACTTCAAACACAAAGCATGAAATCATATACACAACATATAAAGAAAATGTATAACAGAAAGTAAACATCCATGAGCATAACATTCAACATGCATACACAGAGAACAATACGACACCATGAATTTGAATCGAAGCTCTTTCTATTAATTCAAATCTCTGTACATGGGTGTTTTCAACTACAACTCTCTGCTCTCTTCTCTATGCTTTATTCTCTATCTTGACAATCATAATAATGTTACAACTATATAATGAGGGTGTCTATATCCCGTTTCCCTCTTGTGCTCCAAAACTGTCTAATCTAGAATTAAATTCTATCTACCTACATTCATTACACATAAAGGCTCCTATCTACTATGGACAAGAGTGGATCGCTCAAGTTCCTTTTACAATAATACAAGCATGCCTCCACTTAATGACTTCATTAATATTTCAAAACATTTTCAAAAAATGTGCTCGGTGCTTTTCTAGCTGTCTCTTATCTCTGTGTTGTCTCACTGTTGGCTATTCTTGCACGCCCGTATGATGCTCCTGCATCAGAACATCAATCACCTAAAGAGGACGACAATTGTTTCATTCAAATGAATGACAACGATGATGTTCAAATTTTTAACCATCTACTTAAGTGATTGGAAATCTCCCACGGACATTTTTGTTTTAGGGAATCTAGGATTGATTAGTCATCAACTAAATTCATTCAATTCCTATGGATAGGTTTATTCAATAATCGAAGTATTGGATGGATTGTTAGTATCATGCATTCATTACAGTCACCCAATTTTTGTTGTGGAACATGACAGATTCATCTTCTGTGAAAACAAGGTTTATATTTACTGGGGTTTTCAAGGAACAGAAAAGAGTGTTAATTATATTCATTACAGTCATCTTTTCTAGTTCTTATTCTCTCAAGTGACTTTCCTAAAAAGTAAAAAAAGTAAAAACTTAATCAAATCTATAAAGAAAGCTATGTACAATATGTACAATGTTGATAAAAATCATCATTTTATGAATTTGAAGTTGTTGGGTTACCTTCCCAGCCAGCTAATATCTGAACAGTAGGGTCCTTAATTACTTCTTGGCAAAAGGATTCTTTTGAAAGCGGTTGATGGTAGAGTCGTGGAGGATGTCCATTTAACACAAAAGGATAACCAAACCCATCGATGGTAACTAAGGTGACAGTGTTGTTATCATGAAATTCATTGATTTCATACGGTCCGAGACACCTTGTCTGTAATTTTCCAGGAAAATCCTGAAATCTGGAATCATAGAGAAGCGCCCAATCACCTTTCCTGAAGGATTTCTTCTTGATATGTTTATCGTGCCAGCTAGCTTTCTACTGCTGAATAACAGATGTGCATTGTAGGGTGAACATGTGTGATTCGTTTAACTCATTGAGTTGTTGTAAGTGTTGTTTATGTGCCTCTGTAAGATCCAATCCAATTTTCTGGGCCATCCTTAGAGTCTTGATCTCAAATTCAATTGGGAAGATGGGTTCTTTTCCATAGAATAGATGATAAGGAGAGTAACCAGTAGTGTTACACCATGTTGTGTGATAGGCCCATAAGGCATTTGGAAGCTTGGCTACCCAATTCTGATGGTTTGTTGAGACTTTTTTTGTCAAAATTTCCTCCAAGAATTTATTGGTACCTTCTACTTGTTTGTTTGTTTGTGGGTGGTAGGGGGAGGTAACTATGTGTTTTATATGATAATTATGCAGGGTAGTCATGATTCTATGGGCTGTAAATTGTGACCCTCCGTCAGTGATTACTTCTATGGGTAATCCATAGAGTACAAATAATTCGAAGGGAAACTTAATGACTTCTTTCTCCGTTGAATTTGACAAGGCTACTGGCTCTACCCATTTGGCGTATAGTCTGTTGCAACTAGAATATAAGACTTCTGATTTGATTTTGGGTTGAAGGGGCAAACAAAATCTAATGGCCATATTTTGAAAGGTTCTGCGACTATTTGTGCTTGCAGGGGCATTTCATCAGCTTGGCCGGGTCGACCCATCCTTTGATAGTTATCGCAGGCCTGGACATGCTTCGCATATTTAAACACTAAGGGCCAATAGTAGCCCATCTGTAAAATATTATGCCCAATTCCGCGTTCTGTAAAGTGTCTTCCACAGGGGTCATCATGACCTTCTTTCAAAACATCATAAATTTCATCATCCCTTACACATCTTCGGATCTAGAGGTCAACCCCTGTGTGGAACAAATATCCACTAATCTAGGTGAACCGTGCACTGTGCTAGACGATCAAGTTCCTTTCTCTTGATGATAAGTGTGTTGGTAGTTTCCCAACTTCCAGGTAATTCACCACATCGGCATAACAAGGCGTCTGAATAATGACGGCGAACATGTGTTCATCTTGAAATTGGTCTTCAACTGTCAAAGAATCATTTGTTTTGGGTATGCGAGACAAGAAATCTACAACAAGATTTTCTCTTCTAGGCCGATCCTTGATGGTGATGTTGAATTCCTGTAATAATAATAACCACCGAGTAACCTGTCCATTAGTAATTGGTTTATTAGCTAAATATTTAATAACAAAATGATTAGTATACATTATAATTGGATAGCCTGTTATATAGTGGTGGAATTTATTAATAGCATGTATAACGGCTAAAAATTATTTTTCTGTTACTGTATAATTAAATTTAGCAGGAGTAATATTTTTGCTAATAAAATAAATAACATAAGGTTTCTTGTCTTCTTCCTGTCCAAGGAAAACGCCTATGGCGATATCCAATGCATCTGTAGAAATATGAAATGGAAATGTTTAGTTTGGTCCTCTCAGCACTGGTGTTGTTGAGACCAACCTTTTGAGCTCTGCAAACACAACATCACACTTATCAGACCATTGAAATTATGCATTACCAGTTAAATTGTGTAAAGGTGCATTTGTTCTTGAAAACTTTTCTATGAATCTGCGGTAGTATCCTGCAATGGCAATAAAACAGTGTACCTCAGTTTGTGTACGAGGTGTTGGCAGATTAAGGATTACCTCTATTTTTACTGAGTCTACCTTAATTCCATTTGCAGAAACATAGTGTCCTAGTACCACACCTTCAGTCATCATCATATGAAATTTCTCATGACTCAAACATATCCTGGTAGCAGTGCATCGTTCCAGTACCTTCTCCAGATTGCTTAGAGCTTGATCAAAATCAGTGCCATAAGGGGTGAAATCATCCATGTAAACTTCAAGTCCTTCATTAATCAGATCGGAAAATATGCTCAGAATTGCTCTCTGGAATGTGGATGGAGCATTACATAATCCAAAGGGAAATAATCTATATGTGAAGGTACCCCAGGGACATGTAAATGTAGTTTTATATTGGTCTTCTGGAGCTATCCGGATCTGATTATAACCACTAAAACCATCTAGGAAGGAAAAGAATTTCTTCTGTTCTAAAGTGTCAAGGACCTGGTCAATAAAAGGTAAGGGGAAATGGTCCTTATGGGTATCTTTATTGAGTTCTTTGTAGTCTACACAGATTTTACATTTCCCATTCTTCTTGGGGACGATTATTAGTAGGGAAACCCATCGACTATCTGAAATAGGATATATAAGATCTAGATCCAACAGTTTATGTAACTCTTCTTTAACAACATCCCTGAGATGAGGGTTCAATATTTGTTGGGGTTTTTGAATGAGTTGGGCATATTTCTCAATATAGATATGATGTGTACAGAGTTGGGGATCTTTGGCCTTCATGTCGGGATACTCCCAAGCAAAAGCATGCTGATATTTAGAAAGGATCTGAATCAATTTTTGTTGTTGCCATTCATTCAAATTAGCATTAATATTCAGAAACCTCCTCGGTGCAATTTCAACTGATATGTTGTTATGAACAACAGTAGTGGGAATCTGTTACTCCATCAATTCTTCCAAAGGATCTCCCTGTGCTTCATTATCTAAAACAAATTTTAGCATTTGACATGTTGGGTTGTTTATAATGGTTGGGCTGTTAATGAAGTTGTTGATCACATAATATTCTAGTTGGTTCTTGAGTTTGAGAGCTTCTTCCAATGTGAGAGGAGATCGTAGATTATTTTTTGGATATCTAGGTGGTGGAAACTGTTGATGTATGATAGGCAGACTTGGTTTAGCTGGAGGATACAGGATGAGGTTCTTTGTAGAACTTCCTCTAGCAATAGTCATGTTGCATGTGCGACATCCTATGTATGCATCTGCTGTTGCGAGCCATGGTATTCCCAATATCAATGGGTGTCCATCGAGGCCACTTCTTGGGTTGATAACAAGGAAATCAGCTGGGTATTCCCAAGATTCGAAAGAAATTGTTATATCTTGTAATGTGTCAACTAGTTTAACCACTAATCTATCAACCAATTGTAACATAATTGAATTCGGTTTGAAGGAGGTGAAACCCAGGGTGTTACAAGTCTCGATGGTCAGGATATTAATGGCTTCCCCCAAATCCACTAGTGTATTTGGAAAAAAAAAAACCCTGAATCTTCACTGTTACTATGGGATTCCTTGGGTCTGCATACTTGATTGACCCCTACTTTCCTAGAATAAGATCAGACAAGGATTCTACCAAGTGAACAGTTGATGGTTTTTTAGTTTTCCTAACATGCTTCTTCCCACATAATTGCTTAATTGTCTTTGCATAAATTGGGATGTATTGCAGAGCCTGCAGGAGTGGAATCTTAACATAGAGATTCTTTAGTTCCCCTATAATATCTAAGTTAGGATATACAACTGGTTTTTCTATCATCAACCTTTTGGGAAATGGGGGAGGAGGAATCACATCCTCATCAGGATGTTGTTGCTCGAATGTGCTTCCCCCCTGCTCTATTTCTTCCATTATGACCACAATCAAGGGTGTTATTGATGGTTGTATATTACTTTCATTCTCATGCTCTTGGTAAATGTTAATTTCTTTAGGATAAATTATGCGCCCTAACCTCAATCGGAGTTCGTTGCACCCTACATAGTTGATTTACCCTTCCAAATTCTCAATAATTTGCACAATCTGGGTTGGTCTATTATTAGGATTTGGGTTGGGTTGAGCTGGTAATTGAAAGTGCATTTGAGGTTGAGGGTTCTGAGGTAATTGGAGTGGAGCTTGCAAGTGGGCTGAGCTTGAGGAGCCATCCCCATGGGGCACTGCCAATTTTGATTCCAATTGGGGCCTTGGGCAGCTGTGTTAGTGCACTATGAAGGATAGGGGTTATTATTTGAATTCTTCCATGATGGGGTGGGGTATTGCGAGTTAGGCCAGGTGGAATTTGCAATTGGTTGATTTGGCCAGGTGGGATTTGCAGCTGATTGATTTGGCCATGGTGCAGTAGGATATTGCTGGGACTTCCAGGTGGGGTTAGAAAATGTTTGGCCCTGCCGTGTGTTTCCAGAATTATGTTGTTGTCCATACTACCCAGAAAAGAAAGAGGAAGGATCTTGTAGTGTACCTAGGGGATGAGACTGCCATTGGTGATGCTGAGCCATCAGATATACTAGTTTTGTTTCCTCTTCCACTTCTTTAAAGACAAATTTTAGCCCTGGGAGTGATGGACATTTCTCTGTTGCATGGTCCTTGGAATAGATGGCACAAACCCAAACCACATCCAAAGGACATTCCCTCGGACCATGTTTCTTTCTGCATCGGTGGAAAAATATGGCCAAGGACTATTCCGCTTCTTCTTGTTTCTGTTTAGCCTGTAGAAAATCCAATTGTGTAGTCAGAGTACTCAAAATGTCAGTTTTGAAATTCTCTAACAGATTACCAACTTCTTCTTGGGTGACACCCCCACTAGTAATGTTGTTATTTCTGGTGAGGGGATCCCGCATTCTTGATCTAGTTCGTGTATTTCCACGTGAACACCTGATGCATAATTGGATAATGTTATCATAAGTTTCTTGATAAATATCACCTTTCCCCATTAAATTCAATGTTTCTACCCATTCATCCTTCATACCTTTTATCAGTGTGTCTTTAAGCACCTCACCTGGTAGTGTACCGTAAGGTGATCTTTGCAAATTCTACTGAAACCTTTCAACATATTCTTCTAGTGTCTCATTTTCTTTTGTAGTCATTTGAAATATTTCATATTTTAGATCCCTGGTTCTACAGTAATTTTGATATTTCATAAGGAAGGTTTGTTTCATTTCATCCCATGAATTTATAGTTCCTGCTAATCCCATAAACCAACATAAAGCTTATCCTTTCAAAGTAGAAGGGAACAACTTCAGTTTCTGGGGTTCATAGGTGTAATCATAACCTCTACAGAGAACATCAAATTCAAATAAGAATGCAACAAGGCCCTCTAAGATCAATCCATGAAAGGTTCACAAATTTTGTAATGGGATGGCTTTCATTGGGGCATTGGAAATTGGATCGACTATAGGATATTACAAAGTGGAAGTCTGGGTTCATGGTTGATTTGGTTGTGCCATTTGGTCAAAAATATGCCAATAATATTCAGGGATTTCTTGGCCCCTGTGTTCTATTCAAGGTGGTTGATTGTTTGGTCCTTTAGGGGATTTAATCGTGCTACCTCTATTTGGGATTTCAGGTGTACCTTATCCTATCATAATCGTAGGAGATCCAGGAGCAGGTGGTGGTGATGGGTTTGATTTAGCAACCCCACTGGTCTCCCCTTCTCCTTATTCTAGATTACAAGAATTTCCCTCATCTAAAGGGCTGAGAGGTGGAACATCTATATTTTGAAAACTTTTTTCAGTCCCTTCAGTTCTACTATGAACCTCAACATGGGCTACAGTTGGTGAATTTTCTCCTTAAGGGATTCGATTAGAACCTTTCTGGGGTCCAACTGAGGCTTGAGATTCAGCTTTTCAAATGATGACGTCTATGAAAGTGCTTCTTCTAGGGGGCATCGGGCCCTGGAATTTTGTAGTTTTTTGTGGGTGCTTTGGTTTTTCAGTTTCTTTCTTCTTAGTCATACATACTTCACACAAAATTCTAAGTACCTATATGACCTATATGCATCAGCTGAAGGTAGGTGTTGGCATAAGCATTTTACTTATTGCCTATGTAGGTTCTTACCTTCTATTTTCAATACCTCATCCTCCAGAGACACAACCTATGCTATCTTTGACATTCTCCCCGACAATGACTCCAAAATGTTGGGTTCTAAATATGTTCTAAAACAACCTTAGTTTGACATTAATTTATCAACCGTGGATTCATCTTTTATTTCAAGAATATCAACAAAGTCTATGTAGATAGTTGTAGAGGTTAAAATCGTGTAGTTAAAGAAAATATGAGTTTATCAACAATAAAGTTCATCACACATTCATTAAAACTCTAAAAATAAGATTTATACTCAACAGAATTATAATCTAATCTATAACATGTTGTGAATTAAAGGCATTAACTAAATTGTTGAATTTATCTAATTAAGAGACGGTAATTGAATCTATGAAAATTCTTAATAAACTGATCTACCAATGATTATTTAACCTACTGGAAAGAAATAGCTAAGTATTGTAAATTGAGAACGAACAACAAATGTAACTTTAAGTGAAAGGAATAGCATATACTAATTTAGGTGAAAGAAACAATAAATGATAACTTAATAAAAGGGACAACGTATGCAAAAATGAGAGGAACTGTCGATCAACAAACTACAACAATGGGAAATGGAACAACAATCGATAACATTCAAATGAAACATCTATCCTCTATAATCAAATAGCATAACTTAATTTATGAAAACATCAACACACTCATTCATTTATATTGACTGTTGCAAAGAGATTTAAATCACATAAATGAAATCCAATTGATACGATTATAGATTGAGACAATAACTCCTTCCGACCGGGCCCTCGGTCTTTAGAAGCACTACTGCTAGAAACTCAATATGAAAAGATGGTAAAAACGCTCAAAGTTTCTATTAATTCCATAACAGGTACAACATTTACAATAGACTTCTTGTACAAATCAATTCAAAGATCTGAATGCTTTGATAAATTTATTATATGTCTCTCTATGGTTCATTACCCTCTATATATTACAATGATATGGGTAAATTAAGCTATCCTGAGGATCGCGAGATCCCGAGGATTGATTTTACTATTTATAAAGATTACAAAATAGAGAATCAATCTTCCTCAAAACTTCTTTGTGCCTGATTTCTTCAACCTCCAACAGTCTATGCATCTTCAAAATCTCCCTAGATATCTTGAGTTTAAAAATATTTGTCCATTCCTGCAATAAAACCAAACAATTCAAACAAAATTCATAAATTACCTAATATCACTCGTTAATATTTCTAGAAGACTTTTTGATCATTTTATTTCCTAATTATCTCTAATTAATGGAAAATCCAATCAAGGTTATATCATAAACCATGGTGATAAGGAGGATATTTGTACCTTTTTCTCAACTCAACAGATGGGTCACAGAAGAAGACTAAAAATTTAAAGCATGAGTAGGAAAATTTCTTATGAGGAGGACGCCTTAGAGGAAACTTTTGTGGATTTGAGGAGAATTATGGTTAATTTGGAAGTAGTGAAGGTAGCCTAATGGTTTTTTCAGAAAAAAATAAATCCAAGAAAAGGGCCCAGAAAACCCTTAGCCAAGACAAAAGTTTGAAGATTTTAGTGGAGAAAAGAAGACATGTGACTAACGTTCATTCCCTATAAATAATGGAGTAGATGTTATCAAGAATGGATGCCTTAGAGAATGTAGATAAAATATATTGTTGGGTTCAAATGGAGGATAGTGAAGATGAAGACCTATCAATTGGGGATGATTATGAAAATGAAGAAGGAAATGAACAAGCTAATGATATCTTAGAGTGTGCATCAAAGGAAGGAGAGTATTTAGAGGATGTTCCTATGGAAACATATGTTTTAATTAAGAAGTGTGTAACACCCCATTTTTTATCCCAAGATTAGCAATGTATATATGTGTACATGATAAATGGTTAAAAGATGAACAACGATGTAGTGAATAATTTGTGCATTGAACAATAAAAACACACCATTGGTTGTATATAGAGGAGGACTAAATACATCAAGAGATATTATTCCACATGAGAGGAAATAA
>JASDQU010284973.1:0-13702 GCA_032191745.1 Picea mariana | reverse complement strand
TTACTTTTGCGTTCCTCAAATCCATTCCCGATGTCAAATATTGGTGGGAAAATTTCCGTGAGAAGAAGAAAAAATAGGAACCTTCATTATTTATAGTCACGATCACCTGGCCAGAGTCCTTCAGGGATTCTATTAAGGAACAATACTACCATGTTGGAAGTTATGACGACCTGTACACAAAATGGAAAACACTACGACATGAAAGAGACCAAGCAGTGCCTGAGTTCAAAAATATATTCCATACATTGTGCACCAAGTTGGGTATCAAATATTTTGAGCGACATATGGTGCTCAAGTATCCTGATGGTCTGAATAGATACATCCAGGGAAAAATGGAGTTTCTGGACATCTCATCCTTTAGCGCGACCTACCGATATGCCGTCAAAATTGAGAAAAATCTCAAACAAAAGATGTGGCAATTCGGGCCCGGGAACCCCTCAAACAAAAATCTAGGAAAGGGAGACCCAAACCCATAGAAAAAAGGAAAGAGAAAAGAAGGACCACCTCAGAACAACCAGTCCAGGCCACAAGAAAAGAAGGATACTGGAAAGACACAGAAAGATATTGGGAAGTGGTGCGACTTCCATAAGAGCCCCTGACATAACACTATTGATTTCCACTCAAACTAGTCCCTAGTGGCCAAGGTGAAAGCCTCTAAATCATATGTGGGTTTTGACTCTGAGTCAGAACTAGAAAGGGGGAGATGGATCATTGACACAGAACCCAGTGCTACCATTTCTACCCCCAAGCTCCATCCCAATGAACCAAATGAGCCAGAGGAAGGCGAGCACCTTTTTCATTCACATATGTGGGTGAAGGGTACCCCACTGCACTTCATTGTTGATAGAGGTAGCCAAAATAACCTCATTTCAATAGAGGTTTTCAAGTGAAATGCACCCGCAGCCTTACACCATCGGATGGCTCCACCAAGGAAGCATCATCCACACCAGACAATAATGTATCCTATCATACAACATCAAGCCCTTCAAAGACGAGGTATTTTGTGATATTTCCCCTCTCGAAGTTTGTAAAGTTGTTTTGGGCCAACCATATTTATGGAAATTCCATGTTGTATATGAGTCTAGGCTTCACAGTGTTATTATTATTCTGAACAAGAAATTGTAGAGGATACCCGAGGAAGTCCAACCTAGTGCTATTTCATTGATCTCTGTCGAGCAATGCAAGAAGGTCATCTCTCAGATGGGGAAGTTTTCCTTCTTCATGATTCTCTCTCAGAATGAGAGAAATATCACAGCCACATCCAGGGTCTCCACGACCGACCTCTCCACACAGCAAAAGCAAGTGGATAAGGTCATGGAAGAATACTCAGATATCTTCTCCGCACCTACTAGGGTACCTCTGCACTGTCAGGTCAAGCACCCCATCGATCTGACCCCCAGCGCACTATTGCCCAATGGTACAGTCTATTGTCCCTCTCTGTTACATAATGAGGAGATCATGCAAAATATCCAATAACTACTCCACAAGGGGAAAATATGTCCCATATCATCACTTTGTGGGAGCCCAATCATGTTGGTACAAGAGAAATATGGAACCTGGAGACTCTACATTGATTACCGGGCCCTGAATAAAATCACAGTCAGAAATTAGTACCTGATTCCTCGAATTGATGACCTCCTTGATCATCTCACAGCAACTCACAGGGGGAAAATACTTTAGTAAGATTGATCTAAAGTCCAGCTATCACCAGGTCCTAATAGAATAGAAAAATGTATGGAAGCTCTCCTTCAAGTCAAAGGAATGTATTTTTGAATGGTTGGTCATGTCCTTTGGTTTGACAAATGCTCCAACCACTTTCATGAGGATGATGGATGACATCCTATGATCATTCACCAATATGTTTCTAATGGTTTATCTGGATGAGATTCTCATTTACATCAAGACTTGGGCAGAACACTTGAAACATATTCAGCAGGTTCTGCACACCCTACAACAGTACAAGCTATACACCAGCTTGGAAAAATGCTCTTTCGACATGGACATGGTCCATTACCTAGGATTCATCATTGATCAACATGGTATACATGTGGATCCAACCAATATCCAAGTCATCCATGACTGGATAGCCCCAACCACACTCACTAAGCTTCATATATTCTTGGGCCTTGCCAATTTCTACTACAGGTTCATGTTGATATTCTCCCGTATTACATGGGCCCTCAACAAAGTAATTAGGGGTGGTGGTAAGGAGAAATTTGTGTGGGGTTGGTCCCAACAACAAGAATTCGATGATTTGAAGAAACACTTGTGTTCAATCCAAGTACTTTCACTACCAGACCTACAAAAACCCTTTGAGATCGAGACAGATGCTTCAGACTATGCTGTGGGAGTTTTTCTCACTTAGCACGGCCACCCCATGGCCTATCATAATGAGACACTATCAGATGTTGTCTGTAAGTAATCTACTTACAAAAAATAAATGTACTCCATTTTGAAATCCTTCCGCCAGTGATGACATTACACTCTTTCAAAGGAGACGGTCATCCGCACTGATCATATTCCACTGAAGTTCATGTAGACACAAGGAAAATTGCAGAATGACTGCCATCATAAGTGTTCCTCATACTTGCAACAATTCCACCTCAACATCAAGTATAAAACATGAAGCACCAACCACATCCTTGATTGCCTCAACAGACCTCCAGTCATGAAACTCACCACAGTGCTAGACTCTTGTGGCCATGACACCTCTGGATGGCCTCAACTCTATGAGATAGACATAGACTTCGTCACCACCTACCAAATGTTGGGTGCAAATGAAGTTGTCACTAGTTTCCATCTTCAGGATGGGTTTTTGTGTCATCTAGGACATATATGCATTCCATCAAGTGAGCGAGAGAAGATGATATGGGAATCCCATTATGGTCATGTGGAAGGACACATCGCTATAGAAAAGACAATGGAAATGATGCAGAAATATTTCTATTGGTTGGAACTTTGATAAGAGGTCAACAAGTATATCAAGTCCTGCACTGCCTGCGCTATTTCCAAACCGAACATTAAGAAACAAGGCTTGTAAACCTCTCTTCCTACTCCTAACAAGGAATGGCAATCCATATCAATGGACTACATGTCAGGCCTCCCATCCACCAAGCGGAGAAATGACTGTGTTTTTCTAGTTGTTGATCAATTTTCTAAGATGGTGATTCTAGTCTCCTGCAAGAAGAGAATCACAACAGAGGCCATGCCCAAGATCTTCTTTGAACAAGTATATGTACATTTTGGAATCCCACAAACCATTGTATCATATCGGGATAGTCAATTTCTCAACACATTCTAGTCAATCCTCTGGTCACTGTTGGACACCAAGCTCACCAAATCCACGTCCTTCCACCCCCAGACAGATGGCCAAACCAAGGTCATAAATTGAATGAGCATGCATATCATAAACATGTATAATTCCAGGAACCCTTGCACATGGGATAAGAGTCTTCCCTATGTCCAACATAGCTACAATCGAGCCCTGCATAGCTCAACCGGCCACAACCCCTTTCTGGTGGGGTTGGGATTCCAACCATTAGTTCCCATAGATGTTGCACTACCCCTTGCGGTCACCTCGACCAACTCATCTCTTGATCCAACTAAAGTTGATAAAGCCACTCAGTTCATTGAGTGGATACAAAAAATCCACCAATAGGTTTAGGATATCTTGTAGAAGTCCAAGGACGTACAAGCAACAACATGATCAACATCATGTGCCACATAAGTTTAAGGTGGGCGACAATATTTTGTTGCACTTGTAGAAAGAACATCTTACATAACCCCATCAAAAGCCTCTCCCACTCTATTAAGGGTCGTACGTGATCACAAAGGATGTGGATGATAATTCGTCTAAGCTCAACATTCATCCTTTCCTTGGCCTACACTCAGTGTTCAAAATGGATCTCCTTCACCTTTATTTCCCACCATTATTGGACACCTCAGAGGTAGAAAAATAGCTGACACTAACAGAGCTCAACCCTGATTTCATACAACATGAATCCAATGATCAGATTGTGGACAAAAAGTTCAAGGGCACTCGTCAACAAAGGATCCAGCTTTATCGAGTTGTCAAAGTAGGGCAACTCTTGCACCAAGGCAAATGGCTCACCCGGGGCCAAATTCAGTCCAAATTTCCTAATCTGATGGGGGAAATCAACGCAATGGATACCATTTCTACCTAATTGGGGAGGATTGATCCATATGGATTTTGTTGGCCCCCCACCTATTCCAACTGACTCATTTTGGAAATTTTCTAGTTTGGTAGGTTTTTCCTAGTTTTCGGGTCCCTGACTTCTTGGGTCATTTTGAGGCCCTAAACAACGTTTCTAGGTCTCACCACAATTAGAATATAGGTAGTGTCAAATTCTGATCGAAAAATTTTAGTCCTCGTATAGACCTTTCCAATGAGCTATCGTGCGCCTAAAACGAAGATCGTATGCAAAAGTTATGACCACAGGAAGTTGATGTACTAACTTACCCAAACGAGGCCCACATGACTTTTGGTGCTTCATCTCCTAGAGTTAGGTTTTGGATGTCTAGGGTTTTTGAAATTCCTATTTATTGTAAAAATTCCTTCAGAGCCTCATTGTAATAAACTTCTTGCAAATGAGCGCAGCTGTCACATATCTTCTCAGAGATAAGCTGACACCATTCTAGCAAGCTTGTTTTCTGCTGCATTGTACAGTTTCAGCTTATTTCCTTATTGAATAGAAACCAATTTTAATGTATATCTTTTATTTTGTGTTAAGAATCTTTTGATAATAATCTGTATTCATTTTTTTTTGCTCATAAAATCTAGATCATCTAGATTTTTCTTTTGATATATAGATTTAGTATCTATAGAAGTTGAGGGCATGCAAAGTTTTGTCTTGAGAATTATTGTAATAGAGTGTTGCTTTGTTGGAGGTTTCCCTCTCGAAGAGGCAAGTGAAAATTGTTTCCTATCAATAAAGGTATTGTTTTGGTGATGTGGTTTCATCTATTGTGTTTTTCCTCTATCATTCTCTGCAATATTTATGTGTTGAGCTATTATAATAGACCTGGTACCTTACAAGTGGTATCAGAGCACTTTCCTTGGTAGAAAATTATGGGTTATTTTGTTCTGGGTAGAGACGTATTCCAACATATTAAAGCTACATATATCTTTTATTCAACACATAGATCCATGGTTTGCAGAAGCATACACGTAGGAACTACAAGTGGTACATAAGCACACATTGTTGTCCTCCCTTGTAACCCATGCCGGTACCTCTTCGAGTGGTAGCGCATCAAACAACACCTATATACCGATCGACCTAGATATCCTAAATCCCTTTGTAGATAAACCAATTTTCTTCTTGACTTCTATAGTGCCATCGAGAACATCACTTAGGAAGATACTCTCTAGTACTTGGGTAGTCAGATAGTATGACTAAGGGCATGGTCTAGCCTCCTTAGTTGGTGCCCTGAGATATTGGGTTGAGTACTACTATTGGACCTTGAAAGTATACCAAAGAGATATAGCATAGGGTAAAACCTTGTTTGTAGAACATACAAGATCTATTGTCATGCAACCTTACCACCTACATTCTGGTTGTGAAATTACTACACATTTCTTCCTGTTAAGAATTTGGGCATTTAAACACTATAGTATTCTTCAGATCGGAGTATAACTCCACACAAGTTAAAAAAAAATAATCTGGATCCTGTTGGCATGATTATTTGATCCCTATCCCATCAGATTCCTCTCTTCTCCTTGATCGCAGTCATACCTATCATTTTTAAACAATTTTTTTTTTCTCGTGGACCCGAACCCCTTCTGACCCCCTTATTTGGGCCTTACACCATTGGATTCCCCTCATTGCCTTGATCGTCATGATACCCTTCAACCATAACACCTTTTCTGTGTGGTCCCTATTGGATCATGTTGTCATTGATACCAAAGGTTTGATTGATTGATGTCAAAGGATTGATGTCAAGTGATTGATTGATGTCAAGGGATTGATTGATGCCAAAGGATTGATTGATTGATTTATTGATGTCATAGGAACAATGTCTTGTCATATCATACTAATGTAATATGTATTGTCATTGATATGTGATGCATAAATGAATATGGATCAATAAGTTTTCATTAATATGTGATGCATAGATGAAGATGGAACGATGTGGTTTCTTTGACATATGATGCATAGTTGGTTTGATGCAAAGATGACTCATTATTTTCTTATCATGGTTGATGAGGAGTACAAATGGATGAACTCCATAGTGGTCCCCTATGGTGAAGTCCCTCACAAGAAGATGCTTTGCAGTTGAGTTATCCTTGAAGTATGGTTAAGAGAACCCATGCTCATATGCAGATTAATGAGATAAAGCTCAATGAATTTGTTAGTGAAACTATCATATATGGATAATGCTTGTCATGCCATTTCCAGTGGTATGTGGAATGTCACATAACTCCTCATGGTTTGAGATTTATGGCCCTACGAAGATGAAGGACCCTCATATGTTGGCTTGAAGCCCCAAAAGGTCAAAGAAGTCAAAGTGCTTGAAAAGAAGAAATCATTATTTAAATGATAAAGCAAAGTGACAAAGTCAAGGAAGATTATTTAAATAATAAAGTAAATGGATAGATTTTTAGTTATGGAAAGTGGTTAACCCTAAAATAAGGAAGGAGGGTTAAGTGGTCAAGTGGATATTGTATATATGAACAAGTGGAAACTTGGAAAATTTTTAACATAAGTGACTATGTGGGACAAGTGACCTAGAATATGCTTCTAAGGAAGCTACTTGGAGAGTATAAATAAGAGGAAAAGGGCCTCTTGTATATGGTATCTCTTGAGGATGTATTTGAAGATCTATTATGAGAGAGAGATGATCTGGAGGGTATCATGGATGCATCAAAGTTTCTTCAAGTCTGAGGTCATGACGGAAAAAGTTTCGGAAGTTCAAAAATCCTAGTTTCTAAGGTATACGCGGGTTGCAGTGAGCCAGGGTGCGTACATATGCGGGCTGAATGAGGACAGATCACGTACAGTGGATGAATTCATGAATACTTGTGTGAGATGGTTCCGGGCTATTGAAGACTGAAGAAGGTTCTATATCTTCATTCTATGGGCTTAGATCTTCCATAGAATATCTGGTATGATTACATTGTTGTCTTGATGGATACTCTTGCTTGTTGTGTGGTGAATGCTTAAGGAATTCTTGGTATGGATTTTATGATTTGGTTTGTGTTAGTTGATGGAATGAGAAACACTCTTATGATTCAGTACTGATATGATTTCTATAGTATATTGATTGCTTATACATTATTGAGTAGAATTCATATTGTATGGTTGAGGAGCATGAGTAAGTTGTTGGAGAGATTGGATGTGTTGTGATTGGTTAAGGGTTAGATTGGGTAGTGAGAGACAAAAGAGAATGTGATTTAAAGTTGCAGAGGATATGAGTTCATCTTGAAGAGAAAACCCTAAGTAACTCAGAAGTGGTACACATGTTGTATTACAGACTGGCCACATACATATGAGAGTTGTACTACTGGTAGGGCACATACATACGTGTGTTGCACTACCGACAGGTCACATACCTGTTGAAAGATTGATATCTATTGAGGATTGTTTTTGTTGGGGAAAAACACCCTACGGACTAGCAAATAGAGTTCAGACTTTGCATGCAGATATGATCGAATAGAAATTACTTTCTACCTTCATCCCTAGATTTAAATCCCCTTTTCTTAGTAAATGCATGGAAAGATCGACCTACTTCATTACTGGCATTTGATGTTGATCCTCCACTGTGCTTGATTACTTGTTCGCAATAATCCTTCCAAATCTGACCTGCATTCAAGACGAGAAACAACTATGCATGCATACTACTTATATACTAGTGGGTTAGAAATCCAAACATATACTGATCAAACTATAAACAGTTCATGATTTGGGATGGGAAAAACACTTTCTTTATTACTTTGAATGAGTCAACTTACAAAAGTTGAGACCGTCCACCGCTCCTTGAACCTGATCCTGGGATCCTCTTCTTCTGTCCTCCAACTGCTTTGCTTTGAATCTCCTTTGGCATAAGAAAAGGCTAAAGGGTTGGGACAATGGGAATATGTAAATGGGCAGAGTTTCTTTGCTATATTTTTCCTCCTCCAAATGGGACCCCTACCCCTTCTTTTATAGGCTAGAAGGAGCTACATATTTGGACGAACCCTCGACCATGCATGGTCGGGAGTTTCAATTAACTCACCCATCAATTTTTGTTCCGTCGGAAACTTTTCTTTTTTCATGCTTTTGTCGGTCCATGCGGGCTGTTTTGGGTCAGCCAGCATGTACATGCATGCAGTAATGGATTAGGGTGCGTGGACCTTTATAAAACAGGATTTTGAAAGAGTTGTTCAGTAGTGCTTTGGCAAAGAATGGATATGAGTTGGCTTGATGCCAGGTAAGCATGTGTGGTGAAATTTAGGGTTATAACAGATTCCCCCTAATGTGTGAGGTCAGAAGAGCATCTGATGGCCAAAATACATTACCAATCTTTACTGATGTGCCAAATGATTGAGCCCAAGGATCAAGAACCGGGAGGTGCCATCTGCAAAAGAACAAATGTCTCACCGAGGCAGGCATACCCATGCTCGGAATAAAATAGAACCATGGATACCAATCAAATACACTGTAGATCCATGTCAAATAACTATAAAGAGTAGCCGCGAACAATACACAGTGGAGATACATCTCAAAATAAAAAAGATAAACATATAGAGTATCCATCTTCCAGAAGCTGATTTGCCCTGATGGTTGGAGATGAGATCTTCAGAGCTCGAGCAACAACTTCAAAATATTCAAAACTCGGGTAGTAGTGTAATATGAGTGTACAACTGCACTACCCAGAGGTCTTCGACAGCTCGTCGGTCATGGACTTGATAATCTTGATGATCAGACTGAAGGCTTCAGTGATTTCGAACAAGGACTTGATTGGATGTTCAGGATGGTCAGGTATGTGGACAAGAGACATATTGCAAAGGGGCTGACTCAGGCTCAGTGACAAAATTCCCTTGGACAATAGCACGACAAATGATGAGACTCAGGCAGCATGTATGTTAATCATAAAGTCTACGAAGCAGGAGGAAACACAAACTCTCCATATGTTTGGAAGAATAACCAAACAGTGGAGGACACAACTCTATATAGCGATAAAATCTTCCTAAGGTCGTACTACATCCCATAGTCTGATGAACAAATGGACAAATGTGCTTTATCCAAGGGTGACTCATTATGCTGCCAATAAAGAAAATACTTTTCCCTTCCTCTTTTTGGGGTATATTTGATTTTTTTGTTCTTTCCAATAATTGTGGAAAAAAGAATAAAGGAATATTATGTTACAATGGAGGAATGAGTATTGCAAACATACAAGTTCAAGGCACAAGGACAAAACTGATGTTCTAGTAAAATGATACTTGGGAAAAATCCTTCAGCGGCCAAAGGTGTTAATACGCAGAAGCAAATTGTCACAAGGCTGGTGTATAAGGTATGCAAATGTGGTTAATAAAACACACAATGGTAACGTCCTTTGATGTAAGTTTAACGAGCCCAAAGAAGGTAAGCTCGGTGGTTTTTCATATTTAGAGAGTCTGAAAAAACATAAAAGGAGATGCCATTGGGGTACCTTTTTTGAATATAGTCTAGTCGGTTCGAAAAAGGGTAAACTAGCACTGATTAGATGTCGATTCAAAACCATTTTAACGAGTTTGACAAAGACAAGATCACTTGGCCATTTTTTCATTTTTAAGGAGTCTGAAAAAAGCTTAACTATGGACTCCATCAGGAAGATTCTTCTGGACCAATTTAATGAGTATGAAAGAATAAGGTCACTCGACAATCTTTTCAATTTTAGGGAGTCTGAAAAGAGCTTAACTATGGACTCTGTGGGGGTTTCTTTTTCGTAAGTTTAGTCCCTCAGGCCCAAAAAAGGGATAAAATTATACCTGAGAGTACTCTTCTAAAGAACGAAAGTTCCATAGAGTATACCTTTGTTCGTACAGTTGACCATCTAGACCGAAAAAGGGGTAAACTATCACCGGATAGACATGACTTCAAATTTTAGTTTAACAAGCGTGAAAGGCCACAAGATCGCTCGACAATCTTTTCATGTTTAGAGGGTCTGAAAAGGGCTTAAAAGGAGACCCGTTAGTTTTTTGGGAGTCTTGAGGGTGAGATCAAGAGTGAAGACAAATCATGCAAATGAGGCTCAAACTCATATTTAGGAAAGACTATAAGGACTCCCAGGCCTACAGTGTTTTAGAGATGGCATGGACACCATAATGCAACCAGGACCTACCTAGGGCATCCATGTTCTGGTAAGCTCTACTGCCAAGTTTCGACACTTCTAAAGTATATATGATGGTTCTGTGTCACAACCTGATGGGATCGATCCTATGGCAGAGGAAAAAGGCAACAAGACACAAAAGTCGGGGTAGTAACCTAACTTATATGCTCAAGTCGATTCTTGGAAAAAATTTCATGGACCGTCAGAATTTTCTCAAAACTCAAAAAAAAGTGTCCCAATACCTGATCAAATCCCTCCCATATAACTCTTGAATCACTCTAAATGGTTTTTGGTATAAAGAAACTGATAAGGGAGGCCAAAAAAGTGACAAAAAGAGGCCAAAAAGTCTATAAATAGAAGTTGGCAGCTCATTATCACCATTGCTGATTTGGAAATTGACTCTAGAGCCAAAAGATCCCCTTTGATAAAAACGGTGATTCTAGGAGCTACAGTGTACGAAACGAACTTCCGCTTGGACCAAGTAAGTACAAACTCCCCTATCTAGCTATTAAATTCTTTAATTTTGCATTTGATTTCATTTTTTGGGTGGGCGTCGACCTTTAAAAGGTCGGCCCTACTTCCATGTGGGTTGTCTCTGGATAGGCCACATGTACACTCGGACAGAGTAAAGCCTGCCCAGGTGTACACGCAATTGTCACCTCTATAGCACGTGTGGACCCCCTTTTATTGTCAAAAAAAACTAAAGAGAAAGCAATGACCCTCCTGAACTTGGTTGTTTTGGAAGGATGTATGTCCACTGGAGGGAAAGGGAGCATGAAGCAATCAGTGAGTTGGTTGTGGGAGATCTGAATGTCATGGTCGCATTGATGCAATGTGGTTTGCTGAAGTTCTTCTTGTGTCCATTTATGCGAGCGAGACCAAGGGTACTGAAAGCCTTAATTGACTATTGGCACCCTGATGTAGAGGCCTTTATGCTAGAGGGGCAATCACTAGTGCCCACCACCGAGGATATCTATTTTTTGACTGGCCTCTCAAGGAGAGGGGAACTAGTCAATTTCAGGACGTTTCCAGTGGGGCCGCTTAATATAGTGGACTTGATAGCCCTGAACTGTGAGGCTGGCACTAAGCATTTGAGCTCCTAGGTTCCCATTAGTAAGATCACTGACCTATCGCTGTAAGCGATATTATTGCTGATTGGGCAGGTTACCGGTTCCGCAGCCTTGCATCAGGTGTCTTGCACATAGATGAACTGTGCTATCCAGTTTTTGAATGCATAGATTTTTGACTGGAGTACCACACTACTGGAGTGTATGAAGAGGCAATTGATATATTTCCATCAGCAGACATAAAGGAATTTTGGGTTCGTGACGATTTTGTGTTCATTCTTCTTTGAGAGAGTTTCGAGCTTTAGTCCTCGGGAAGTGGTACGAGGACATTGGGCCTCTTTTATTGCTATATGTAGATGGGCAGTATTACTGCCGCGATAGGGTGGTGGAAGGACCAGTGAGTCCTTTGATGATGACTTCTTTGCGTGGTTGTCACGACAGATCCCTGTGATCGAGGATTACCCATATGCAGGGATAGATTTTTCTAGAGATCCTGAGATACATGTGCCTCTTGGTGAGGAGTGAGGGGAGATGGGTAAGTCTCCACCTTTGTAGTTTTTTTGTTGTGTATGTAATTTTTATGTCTTTTTTGTTATATATATCATTTTTTTATATGCCAGAGTATTTGACGGGTATACGTTTGTTACATGTAGATGTGGGACCCGTGCGACCTGTCGATTATGCGTGAAACATGCATCGTCCTCGGCCAGAAGCTGTAGCTTCCGTCGCCGAGGGACCAGTAGTAGTAGGGAACCTCCCAGCTAGGGAGGCTAAGAGGGTCCTTAGATGAGTTGAGCGGAACTTCACTGCACTCACTCGCACAGTCCCAATGGAAGAGATAGAGGACATGCCGCCATCCATGCAGCCTCATGTAGTGGGGGCACCTCGAACGTGGGTCCGATTGTTTAGGCGTTTAGCCCATGCTGTGGACTATTATAGCAGGGCCCATAGGCCCTGAACCTATTTAAACTTTTTACGTGCCATGAGCACTACTTGTATATATTATTTGAGGGCATAAGCCTTGTGACTCGTTATGAGTCCCATGTTTTAGGCGCTTGCATCCATCTATGTACTCTGGTTATTTTATGATGTTATATATTGTTTTTTGATCTTTTGTGTCTTATGGATCACATGTGAAAAAATGTATTTACATGCGTATGTCAATGTTCTTTCATATGTGTGCAAGATGCCAATCTAAAATTTGATTAGATAGAGTATCTGTAATTTGGTTTAATCTTCTAGGAACATGAAAATATGTAATATAATCAAAGTTTCGTTCTAAGAGATGTACCCTAAGGAATCGTCGGTGTAAGGTTGGATCATGAACTTGGTATACTCTATTTAGCTAAGACACAACTGGTTGAGCGTCGAGATAGACCTGGAGATGAGAGATACCCAATGACAAGGCGTCACGAAGCAACTCAATAACTGCACTATACTCGGTGACATTATTTGTGGTGTCACCTAAGCATATACCTCCGGAAGATAAAAACTAGCCCTGAGGTGTAAAAATTACCCAAGCTCCGGAGGCAAGCCTCCGAGTGTGTCGAATAACACTGTCTGCATACCCAATGAGCACCTCGGAATCACTTGACATCTGCCATATTGACGAACATAACATCAATGACACATCCATAACACTTAAAAGAAACTAAAAAGTAATAGTACAAAGACTATACATATGTTACAAAAAGTTACCCACAGTGACCTGCCTATGAGTAATACTTCTTGAGGTAGAGCCCATTTCTAGGCTCCGCCAAAGCATTCCCTTCAAAATCAACCAAACGATAAGTGCCCTTTTTTAATACCTCTTTTATGATGAAGGGTCTGAACCACATGGGTTTAAATTTTCCTACCCCCAGGGGGTCCTTATCTTGGTCATAGACCAGGACAAGGTCATCTTTAGAGAAAATCTGAGGATGAACGAACCTATCATACTGACACTTGATCTTATGTTTGTGAGCCTCGTTGGCCAAGGCCACATCACGATGCTGCTCAAGGTGTACTAACAATTCTTCAAGTGTAGAAGTGTCTGGCAATAATTGTACTGCCAATTTTAGAGATGGGATTTGACATTCGATGGGCAAGACTACCTCTAGCCCGTAAACGAGTTGAAAAGGTGAGAAACCGGTTGCAGTCTTAACAGATGTTTGGTAAGCCCATAATGTCGAGTATAACATCAAATGCCAATTTGACTTGGCTGAGTTGATAGTTCGTTGTAGAATAGTCTTAAGAGTTTTGTTTACAACTTCCACCTGCCCATTGGCTTGGGGGTAGTAGGGTGATGAATGCTCTTTCCATAACCCAAGCTTTGATGTTAATTTAGT
>JASDQU010284970.1:8355-21302 GCA_032191745.1 Picea mariana | reverse complement strand
CTAGTGTACTAGTAGTTTGTGTATTGGTAGGTTGTGTACCAGTAGCCTGTGTGCTAGTAGACAGTGTACTAGTAGGTTGTGTACCATGATCCACATCAATCTATTGTTCTTTGTCTACAAGAAGGTCCTCCATCTTCAGCTTCCATAGCTCAAAGTTTTTACCATTGAACTTCTCTATCTCGATTCTATAAGAGATTTCCATTCCTCTTTCTGCACTCAAATCACCACTGCAAAAGCTCCCACTAAACCTAGGTTTATCACAGACCCAAGATAAAATTGATCTATCAAGATCGAGCCAAACCCTCAACAACAAAGGCATCCCTCTGAAGCCAAAAATGAGCTCTGATACCACATGTAAGTTTTAAACCCGTGAATTAAATCAATGCGTATAGATTCTTAAGCAAAACATAAATTAATCAATGGCTCATTCACATAGTACACAAAGATTTATACTGGAAACCCTCAACCGAGAAAACCTTTCTTATATTCATTATATCAAATTTCACCATTCACTATACAATATATATACAATGTTTTTAGGTATTCCATAGATACCAAAACCCTAATCCCTTAATCCGAGATTAATTTACAAAACCACTAAAAATAGCAAAAACTGCCCAAATTTTTTTTTTAGGGTGCTGCCCCAAACCTCGTCAGCCCCGGGATACCGCCCATTGTCGAACGTTACGCGTAACCAAGGGGGGGCATACATGCACCCCCATGGAATCCCCCTAGGAAAGCGCTCAGTGCACATAGCACAAACATAGCACTAGTACAAGGGATCATCATACGCAGTTGTCATATCTGATGTGCCCACACACACACATGCAAAGAATATAACACATACCCAACAATCGCAACTAGGGACATTAGGATTCATTTTGGTAGGAACAATAAGACTCATAATGGCTAGAAAAATGGGAGGCGCGATTGCACGATACTCAAAATTCTGGGGTAAATGAGACGAGGACGAAGAAAAACACTGGTTTCTATGTGACACCAGGTCTAGAGGGACTCTGGATGCGAACAAGTTAGTGGAATTCTAGAATACTTAGAGGGGTTGTGCCCTCAAGTGGTACATGAAGGCTATTGAGCCTAGGTTGGAAGGACAATCCTTTAACCTCAACCAGGTGTGTAAGAAGTTCATCATCGAATTCAAGCTACCTCAGTTAGAACAACAAGCTCTCTTTGAGTTGCGATAGATTTAACAAAGATAGGGTGAGTCTGCATGGGAGTACAGTCATAAGTTTAAGGACACTATTGGGAGATTAGCACATCCAATTCATGAAAATATCATTAGAGGGAATGGTACATCCAATGACTACTACCCTTGACATGAATCCCCCAGATGAAACAGAGGATAGCTACCTTGATAGATGCTTTGGAACAATCAATGAAGATTGAAGCCATGGCAAGATATCCATGGAGTCTAAGGGTAACCAGACCTCTAGTATACCCAATCCTATCGCAACTTTAGGGACAAATATCAACGCTCA
Source organism: Picea mariana (assembly GCA_032191745.1). Taxonomy (NCBI): domain Eukaryota; kingdom Viridiplantae; phylum Streptophyta; class Pinopsida; order Pinales; family Pinaceae; genus Picea; species Picea mariana. Next base: position 19,806 of record JASDQU010284970.1, on the reverse strand, counting down.
CGGATAATATCCATGAATTAACTCTACCTAAACCAAGAGGACCTCAAGTTTGGTGCACAAGATGCTATACAAAGGGGAATCTGGAAATTGAGTGTTCACAGATGAGGGGAATGGCACCTACTCACAACTTGATGGACCCCCCTCCTACAATACCAATGAGAGGAGTTTCTTAAGTATTTGCAGTGCCACCATTCCTTTCACCAATGAAATACCATGATTTTCCAAGCACCCAACCAACCCAAATAATCGAGTACTGTAAAATATGTCGCACTCATGAGAATGCACCAAGACACTACCCCATCCTGTAGAAGTATACGCCTAAGCCTAATACAATACATTTTGAATTATATGGATCTACAATGCATGATACAAACCAATGTATAACATTATATGTGCTTGATGATAGATTGGATCAAACTACATTCAGGGTAAACGAAACACCCCAAGGAACCGAAAGAGGCTGAGGGAGTGGGGGTGGAGGTGGATTTAGAGGAGGAAGGAATGGAGGAAGAGGACCAGGCCGATGTTACAATTGTGATGAACAAGGACACATGGCCATAGAATATCCTCATCCGAGACAACCATGGTGTTCACACTACAGAACTAATGTTCATGCAACTGAATATTGCCCAGACCTAATCGCCAAGTGGGAGGAATGGGTTCGTCAAAGAGGAGATAACTTCATAGGCTAAGAAATTAGGAGGGAATTTGAAGGGAGGATACCCAAAATCAACATCATCACTCATGAAGGAGAAAAAACTAGGGTAGATGCAGATAGTCGACCCAAGATTCAAAAAGCATCCACTAAGGATGACATGTATGTCGACCCTTTGAAACAAAAATTGTTTTTCAAAGATGCAATAGAAATATTTAAAGATATCTCTGCTCTAGAAATAGTGGAAAATCCTCCTAAAGTCATCCTTCAACCTAATATTTCTCAAGTCTCTATCTCACCACTAGCACCTAGGAATCCTGTAAACTCGAGAAGACACCCTAATCATCCCAGAAAGTAATTAACCTCTGGTTTCAATTATTCTCTGAGATCCTCGGAGATGAAAAACTTAATGAGAAGTTGTGGAAAAACTTGTACCTAGTCTTGGGAGATGAGGGAGCTCCAGAAACCATTTAACCACCAACCTCCCCGAGAAGAATACATAGAGAATACAAAGGACAACGGTGCGAAGTGGAAAATAATTTATGTTGGAAGCCCATCTAGATGAGTTTGAGATCAAAGATGTCATGCTAGACTTGGGATCAGATGTCAATATCTTACCCAAAAATACTTGGTAGGCATATGATCATGTATTCCCCAAGTTAGTGTATTCCCCCATCCATCTGAGAATGGAAAACCAATACTTTATTTTCCTAGTAGGGAGGATGGAAAATGTACTGGATATAGATGTTGCTATGAAATCAGTTTGTATGAAAAATTTCATACCAAACGAGGGGGTTGCACAATGAAAAATCTTCCCACTCTCAATTTCTCAGTCTCTAAGGTCAAATATTGTCATTGAGGTTCCACAAGTTCCGAATGAGACCTCATAAGTTCCACTCACAACATGGAAAACAACTCAACAAGAGATGGTGTCTCAAGCACCATAGGAGACTCATTCAGGAAAACACACCATGTCATTGAAAGAGAAGTTAGAGCCAATACTCCAAGACCCACAACAATGCTCAAAACTATTATAGCTCTACCTGGAGCAAATGAAAGTTATCCATTTACTTTTGATGTGCCTAAAGAACAAATTGTCTCAGTAGTTACGGGGACCATCCCCAGGAGAGGAAGAGGTTGAGACACCGTTAGAATGGTCCATGGCCAGCATGCTTCCACTTCAAAGTAGATTCCCGTTTGAAGATATAGTCACATCCGGTGAGCTATCTCACTTTCTGACACCACATCTAGTAGGCTTGATCAGATCCTCTACTGATCACTTGGGGCAACGAATTCAACAAGCCGAAAAGCAAGCTGAATTCTAGAGACAGGATGGGATGATGGCACAAAACAAATGGATGCATGAGGAATATTTAAAACTCCATGAAGAGAAAAAAAATGGAGAAGGTGAAGGAAAAATTAACATAATTCTGGCTGACTTTCAGGAAAGTAGCACCTCAATTTCTAGAGTCCATTGCAATCGAAGAGCCAGAGAAAAAAAATTAATTAGTCCAGGAAGCATGGGGGGTGCTGGTAGACCATGCAAAGGACCTCCAAGAGTAGTTGGAGGAAATGAATTTGAAGGTCGAGGCATAGCCCATAGAGCTCCAACAACAACTAGAAAGGGTTTTCTTGGAAGGAAACAATGCCAAAGATGTGCTGCATAAGAAGATCATTGAGTGCACTACCATTTTCAAGGAAGTCAATGATTAGATGGGTGTGATAAATCGACACAACAAAGAACTAAACAAGTTATGCACGGAAATCCAAACCCTCAATGAAGAAGTTTCCAAAGCAAAGGATCCTTTGGAACAAAAAGAAATATTTGATGATATCCAACAACCCGACAACATTTTGAATGCCCTGTTTGAAGCTCAAACAATGGCCAACAAGGAACAAAGAGGATTTCGACTAGTATTACAAACTGCATACCTCTAGATGCACCAGGCAGAGACACTAGCCGATGCAGAATATAATGCTCTTAGCAGAATATAGTTCTCTTATCACATCAAAGCCAAGGCGTTCAGCACCAGTGCAACTCAACAGTTTGTAGCAGAAGCCTCATTGCTTTCCAGGAAGTGGCAAGACAAAATTGAACATTTCCAGGAGATTAGGGAGAAATCCCTGGAAATAATGCTAGATTTGGGACCTTCATTTGAAGGAGCCAAGGAAGAAAAAACTTTATTCATGGATGGAAGCATGCTGGAAGAATAAATAAAAGCCACAAAGGGATCACAAGCCAAACCAGAGACCACGAAAGAACCAAAGACTTGACTCAATTTGAGTCAAGGATTGCGGTCAGGGCCTATTAGGCCTTTCATTTTCATAAATAGAAGTTTCACAAGCTACCACGGATCTAGAAAACCAAGAAAAGGAAGGAAAAAAAGGCTTAGTGAAAGAGCATGAAATAGAAATGCGCTAGAACAAAAAATGATTGGAGGTCAGGGTACAATCAATTTTAGGAGGAGAAATTGAAACATAATCAAGAAGAGGAGAGAGCTTGCGGGTTCTCTAACAACGAGAAAGGATTGTAATGTATAATGAAAGGGGAGGATTGCAATCGGTATGGTGTTGCATAGTGATAACTATTGGGTAGTGACAATTTGATTTGCACCATATTAGGAATGTAAGGGAAACTAGTTTTGTACTACAATAGAGTTAGTAAGGGCAAGAGACTAGAGAGAATATGATCTAGTCTTGTACTATATTGAGATGTACTTGTTGATTCTCTCTGGCATGATTTTGTATATGTATGAGATAATATGTTATGTATTTTGGGTATGGAATCTGATATAATAGAATACTGATGGGGATAAAATTTGAAAGAAGAATCTATATATGATGATCTTTGTTTCCATGGAATGATATTATGTTATGTCTATTATGCATTATTCTTCTGTATTTCTTTGTGATGTTCTACGCAGCTTTGTTACTATGTCCTAGGTATGGGTTTTTAAAGAATGTAATATGTTTAATCTATCTTGTGCAAGAATGGTATTAATCTTGATAACTTGTAGACCTGACTAAAAATTCTTCTTACCCTCCACTTATTCTCATGTCTGAGTCACTCTTTGGGTGAGACTTCTTCCCTTTAGGGAAGATAAAAATTCCAGTGCACTAGACCACATCAATACCCTTTTGTTGATAACCTGAAGAGGACCTTGGTCTAACTATTTTGTGCCAACAAGAGTTGACTAATATTGCAATTCCTTTCTTCATTTCTTATGTTTCTTTTCATTCAACCCTTCAATTCACATCTTGAAATAGCTTTGTTTGTCCTTGAAGCTTGGTTGACTAAAACCGAGTGTGTTTGAAATTAGAAATAATTTGAAAATAACTTATTTACTTGCGATCTGATTCCCTACCATAGATAGTTAATTTTAAATGATCATGACCAAGAGAACCATTTCTATTTGCGATTCTGACATTTTACCGCTTTGATTTTTAGTAGGAGTTCATAGGAAATTTCAAGACTAGTTTTGCACATATTGTTCTTGTGTCTCATAAGTTTACTTACCCAATCGATAATTAAATGCCCCATAATCTAGACCACTAGATCAACCCAACATTTTGGCATCATTTTTGGGGAGGCACTAAAGGAATTACTCTTGAAAGTGTAAGATTTATGTTGTTTTCTTGATTTTCATTTTCTTCTATCAAATTCTTGTTTGCATTTTGTTTGTTTTTCTAAAATTTATGACTTGGAGGAGGAGAAACAGTAAGATGAGAGGTAGGAACCTGTGAATCCACTTTAATGGGTATCTCTAAGCCCTCTTCTTGTTGGAACTGTAAGTATGTTTCCTTTTATGCAATTTTTTATTCATGGAAATAAAAGCTAACTCATGTCAATAGACAATTTGGTGACAACATGGTCTTATTAGTGTGAGGGCATTCAAGCACATTATCATATTTTTCTTTAAGTTTTTTCAGTGTGGTGTGTTTGATTTTATTTTAAAGAAGTATTTTTTTTGTGAAAACCCCCTATACACTAATCCATACATGAGAAGAACCTCTTGAATGACCAGAAGAACTTGAAAATTCTCAAGAATTTGTTGAGTAAGGGAGGATGTATCATTGTGTTGCTACAAGGATTTTCTCAAATCCTTTCCAAAAGTTTAGAGTCATCACCTGGGAAGATTTTGCATCTCATGAACCAATAGAAAAACAAATTATCCATAAATAGATCATAGAAGAGGAGGACTTGGAAGTTTCTTCTAATCCTTATCATCAAGAAGGAAAGATCAATGAGTCATGGATAATTTTAGATGAGGAGTAGATACTAGATCCATAAATTGAAGAATTTATTTGATGCTTGTCACCGGATCCTTTGTGTACTTAGGCATATGATGATCAATTTTCCAAATAAATTCATGACATAAAAACTACATGAAATCAAGGAAATAAGGATCATATAGAAGTTTGGTTTCAATCAATCACTAGTTTGCAACATCACTCCATATTTCAAAAATTCTTGGCACCATCTCTACAAAATAAGTCGACCTCTCATATTATGGTATTCATTAAGGTATATTTTACAAATTTTGATATGAGTACACTAGATGTATTTCTATGTGAATGGATGCATTGGAAGTATTCCTACACTTGAAAGAGGTTTTTTGTTTTCAAGTAAAGTAGGATAGTGTAGAAAAATAAATAAAGATAAATAGAATAAAAAAAAGTAAAGAGAAAAATAATTTTAGAATGTGAAAACCAGGTAATTGGTTGGTATAGTTCACTGTCTCATTAATTTGTTTTGCATAATTTGTTTTACAGTATGGTTAGAATAAGTTAATTATTGTTCCAGTGATTTGCAATTGTAGCAGACTTCCATTTTGATTATCAACATTTTCAGTTTATTCTTCTGAAGCAACTTCAAACAGATAAGTTCTCTGTAGTAGAAGAATACAACAACACCTACAATACAATTTCATCCATATTAACAAAATAATTATATACATTTCCTGTATTAAAAAAAAACAGTAATTAAAGGAAAAACATTTGACTTTTCTTCTTCAACAACATTTGATTTTTCTTCTTCAGTAGAAATTCATTTTTATTCAACAGTATTTGAATTTTCCATAGTTAGCAACATCTACTTTGTTTTCAATCACCGGTAGTATGAACTCCATGTTCACTTCAAGAGAATAATACATTTCTCTGCAATAAAAGCTTTCATGCATATTAGTGCAAAAAAGTACAAACATTTTTCTGTAAATGAAGAAAATTCCTACAAACAAAGAAGGATCGAAAGAAACAATGGTTTAAGAAAATCAATAGAATCTCCAGAACAAAACCAGTTTGCAGAGGTGGTATTTTAAATCATGATATCTAGTGACATAATGCTTAAATTTGTTGAGAACATAACTGTTGAAAGAAATTCATTTTCAGTAACTATGTAGTTCATATCTACACCAGATAAGATTTTGATAACAAAATAAGTTGCATAAGGTGATGTAGGAGCATCACTGGAAAGCACATAGAACAAGACCTATCAACATCTGGGAATCTGTACAAGACCTCAATGTTAGCAATTTCAACCGATATTTTGAAATCCTCTTTAACTCAGTGCCAGAAAGATCTTCGAGGCACACTTGAGCGATCGTGAGCGAAGTGGGAGTTTCCACTCTGACTCTGGAATGCGACTGCACTAGGATGGTTGTCAGGATAAGTTTTGATGTAGACAAGTATTCAGGGTGAAACCTTAGATCCCTCTGATATAAATAGAGGTTTTATATGCCCGATTGAGGCTGGATGCAGGGTAGATAACTGCAAGTTAGGAGGATATTTTCATAGTTTTTCAGTTTTTGTTGTTCATTTACAGTTGTAACCATTTTCACTTATGAATATAACAGAGGAAAATTGATCCAATGTATGGTGTGGACATTGTTTTGCAATTCTCTGATATTTTGTTTTCATTAATGAATGAATGAATTTTGTTATGAATAGATGGAACTGTGAATGTTAGGATAAGTTTCAATTGTTTCTCTGCTATTGAAAGTGGTGCAAGGTGTGCACACAGAGTGCAAGGTGTGCACACAGAGCGCAAGGAGTGCGTTAATGAGATCTTCTTTGATTCCGAAGCTTAGAAAAGATAGCATGAAACTTTCCCTTTGCAAGGAGTGCAAAGAGACCGGTGCAAGGCATGCACAGTCGTCTGCAATAATTTGAACCTTGTGTAAAGATCTGGTGCAAGGAGTGCATAGATACGAGATTCAACTAAGTGTCGAAGGGACTTTGTAGAATTTGAAGAACCAGGAAAGGAGAACGCCATGAGGGCGAGAGGAGTTTCTCTTCGAGAGATCCTTCGGATATGAGTTATCGAAATCCCTGAAATGCAAGGAGTGCACGGGAAGTCGAAGTCTTCACAAGACCAATATTAGAAGGAATAACGATTTTCATAAGTGTTAATGAGATCCAAGAAACAAAATCACAGGAAGGACAAAGGTCAAGGCCTTTGAATCCTTCAAAAATATTCTAAGTACGAATAAAACACAAGATCAAGGGGAAATATATGGACCATGCGATCAACATCCAAACATGGAGGAGAAAGCATAGAGGAGGAAATATCTCAGCCATTTGGTCTGAGTGCAAAGGTATTGTAACCACTTGATCAAGGTAAAGTGCATGAACGATAAGCTTTGAAAGAACACATGAGGAGTGGGGTTGCAAAATTATGAAATCATTGGAACCATCCATTAGGGAGGACACATGGAAAGAGATCAACGTTTCGTTGACTCATGACTCAGAGAAGTCAAAGGAAGAGTCATAAGAACTCGCAAATCACAAAATCACGATTTGATCTGAGCCATCAGATCAAGGAGAAATCTGGACCGTTATTTGCCCAGGGAGATATCAAGAGTTCGGATATCAGGAGAAGGGAGGTGAGCAGTCCTCCAACTTTGCAAAACACAAAGTCTTGATAGGATAAAAGGATATCAGGATCATTGGATTGCGAGGATTGTGGACCATTGATTTGGTGCTCCGAAATATCGATATTTAGGGTTTCGGAGGTCGAGAGAGTCGAGGTGACTCACATGCAAAGAACCAATACACGAAGTTGCGACGCGCTATTTGATCAGGCAAATGGTCACAACGATGGTCACATGAAGGAAAGGGTTTAGCCAGAGGAGAGATAGCACCTGTTTGGCGTTGAGGTTTGAAAAATGCTCAGAAAAAGAGCCCGCGAGTCTCATACAACCTGTGTCTTTGGAGAAAGGACCTGTGTAAGTGGGTGTGGGGTCTAGCAGAGGCCCAACGAGTCAACCAAACTCAATTTCTTGATAAATCCTAGACCGGGAGGTCACACAACCCTTAGGAGAGAAGGGGGGACTGCATCAAGTGGTATCAGAGCTAAAGTTTTCTTGCAGACAGTAGGAAAAGGAGAGGAGATAGAAGAACTTTAAGTTGTACTCTATGTGTGACATATAATCAACGCAATGTCACCAAGGAGACGAGCAGAAACACCTTTAGCCAATCGATCTGTATAAAGGGAGATGCGAGAACTTCATGCAAGATTAGAGGTGATGGAGGTAGCGCAGTGTAAGGTCTCTTCCAACAGAGTCTTATAAAACATAAATTAAATAGAGAAATGCTATTCTAACTGGTTAACCATTCATTATTCAACATAATTAAAAAATTTATATTCAAAATCATAATAAACCTTATATTCAACATACTCAGCATGATAATAAACCACTTAAAACAACATAATGATGAGAATACATACCTCTAACTGATGCTACTGCAGTTCTCCAACTCTGCCTGATGCTCTGCGCAAAATTGACTAACCTCCTAGACAGCTAGGAACAGAGCCTCTCCGACTCCCTAGCTCCAGGATTCCGTAAGAATTCCTGGCCCCCGAGCCCAGAACTCCCAGCAATAGGTGCCCCCCTATAACAGTCCTACAACCAGCTTCTCTAGCTAAAAACCAGTAATATAGTCTTCCAATCTCCCAAAAATAAAAATGCCCAATACAGTCTCCAATATGAAAAATAATGCTCTCTCCCCCAAAGTCCAAAGTACCCCCTCTCGAATGTTTTTTTCCTCCTCTTATCCTCCTTTCCCGCCTCTCATTCACTGCCTCCTCCCTTCATTAAGTTCACCCGCCTTATCCTTCCATTCAATTTCACCCACCTTATCCTTCCATTAAATGTCAACCACATTATCCCCTTTTCATTAATGGGTCATCTACCGATTCAAAATAATAATTAAAAATTTATTAATATTTCCAACGTAAAATTTAATAATTTATTAAACCAATATCACATAAACTAATATTAATTATGATAATTTAATTAATTAAACTAATATACATTCAACAAATATTTAATCAGGACAATTAATTAATTAATTGATTAAACTTAATATACTTTAAACAAATATTTAACTATGAAAATTAATTATTTAACTAGGGTTGTTACATACACCCACCCTTCAGCAAACTTCGTCCCGAAGTTTAAAGTATTTTATGATACAAGGGAAACGACACATGGTTCTCACATTCATATCCAATAAACAACGTTATCAGTAAGTAAGTGAAGAAAACTCATACATACTAGTGTACATGTGCAAGAAATGCATGTGTAGCTAGTACATACAAGTCTCGTGCATGTACTAATAACAATAACTATCACCTCTATAGTAATTTATGTATGCATCCAATCCATTCAACAAGACTATTCATTTTATAAAAGATAATAACCCAATCAAATGTTTGCGAAATCCTTTAATTACAATTATCTAGCTCAACAATGTTATTTAGACAATTGTAGTTTAGTTAAGTAATTATGAATATTCATATATAAAAATTTTCTTTTCATAAGGAAAAACAATAAATTCCACCATAAGGCAAATCTCCATACACTCTCAACTATTTCTACTCATCTTTCCTCCCTAACTTACTTCCATCTTCCATTCCTATGCTTCCTCTAATGGACTATCTTGGAGCGTCAACTATATTGACCTAACTCCAAATAGAACCCGTAAGTGGAAGTGTCACTATCTTGACCAAGCTTCCCCAACAGGCAACTGACAGTCATCATCACACATCTAGGGGAGCATGAGCTAACACCATCCTCCCATGACTCCAGGTTTCAGAGGATACATGGTGGGAAATTCCTCCACCCCTCCTAACAGGACTAGGGTCCACACACTGCAATGGAATATACAGTGGCATCGTGTTGATGGGAGTTTTGTCATCATTTATTCGGTTTTAGGCAATCTCACCTCCTGAAATCCTGCACTGGTCCACATATCATAGCATTGCATTCAAACCAATATAATTTCACATACAAAGATTCATACCATATTGTTTCTCGGTCGGTGGTCATGACATCCACTTTTATTACCATTATCCCTTGGCCACGATGCCACTGGTCCACATATCATAGCATTGCATTCAAACCAATATAATTTCACATACAAAGATTCATACCATATTGTTTCTCGGTCGGTGGTCATGACATCCACTTTTATTACCATTATCCCTTGGCTATTTCATAGCCCAATGACCTGCAAATTAGTCTGTAACACAAACTCATACATATCTATGCATTATCATATTGTAATTGCATACAACCATAATTTCAATTCAGTATCCACATACCAACAACTTTAACATCAAAGTTTTCAAGTTAGAAATAGATCTCATAATACCCCATAATTCAATTAACGTTACCCATTCATAGAATTATCATTTACATAATAGATTACATCATATCCAACATCATTCAAATAGCATTTAAACCTTCATAGGATTCACATTCACACAATATATCACATCATATCCATAATCATCAATAACATTTAAACATTCATAGAATTTACATTCACATAGTAGATCACATCATATCCATCATCATCAATAACATTTAAACATTCATAAAGGTTCATACGTCTTAAAAGTTCAAGTGTATCATTTAATAGTTTCAATGTGAAAAGAAAATAAAGGTGTTTAGGCCTCAGGTAATCCTAGCTATCTAAGTCAAAAGGTAGCATTACATACTCCCAACCTTAGAGAAACATATTCTCGAGGTGGTCAAAAAAGTGAGGGATAATCTCATCGTAATGTCTAGGCATCCTCCCAAGTAGCAGATCCTGGACTAAACTTGTCCCACTAGACCTTAACTTGGTCTACTAGACAGTTCCTGAGCTGTCGGACTCTACGGTCCAATATGCGTAACGGTTCTACCATGAGGGTTCCCACATCCGATACCTGCAATTCATTCCAATTTAGTTTATGTGATTCATCAACAACATAATGACGTAGAATAGATACATGAAAAACATTATGAGTTTTATGCAAGTGGGGTGGCAGTACGAGACGATAGGAAACGGGTCCAATTTTCTCTTGGATTTTGAGCAGTCCTATAAATCGAGGTGACAACTTTGTCCCCTTCCCGAACCGAATGGTACTCTTATTAGGCCTGATACGAATGAAAACCTGATCTCCCACTTTATAACTTCGGTCAGTCCTGTGTGCATCCACATAACTTTTCTGTCTATCTTGTGATTCCTTTAGTCTCTGCCTAATCTAAATCACCTGTTCCTCCATCTCTTGAATCAACTCTGGCCCAACTATTACTCGGTCTTCTAACCTCTCCCAACTCAACGATGTTCTACATGGCCTTCCATATAGAGCTTCGTAGGGTGGCATTCTGATGGAGCTATGAAAACTGTTATTGTAGGCGAACTCTACCAAAGGTAGGTACTTCTCCCAATGGGTTTGATTATCCATAACATACATCCTAAGCATGTCTTCCATAACCCGATTTACTCTCTCATTTTACCCATCAGTT
>JASDQU010284964.1:0-11868 GCA_032191745.1 Picea mariana | reverse complement strand
TACTTTAACACCAAATGTTTCTCTGAATATTTAATACCCAACTTTTTGCGTAGGGTATGGAACAGATTCGTCATCTCATGCACATCTTGGTCCCTTTGCTGCCACAGCGTAGTCCATTGTATGTATTTGTCCTCATAGCTCCCCACAGGATAATATTGTTCCTTGATGGCATCTCGGAAAGAATTCCAAGTGGGTGTGACCGCGAATAGAGAGGATTCTCCCTCTCTCTGTTGATCCTAGTAGGTTTCCCACCAGTCCTTGACATGGGGGGCGACTTTAAGGAGTGAAAAAATGATCCTTTCTTGGTCGGAAAATTCATGAATTGAGAAATATCCTTCTAGAAAATTCAACCATATATCAACGCCATCTGCATCTATTTGGCCCTCAAATATGGGAATGTCAAAGTTTATTTGTACTTTAAAAGGAGTGGCACCTCCAGAGTGGCTGTTGGATGTAGATGTGCTGCTAGTGGGCAGCCGTTGAAGGATCTGGGCAAAGTTGTCCATCATCGCGTTCCTTTGTTTCTCGAGGGTCTCCTTGAGCAATAATTTGATAGGATATCCTACTCCCTCATATTTATTTTCTTCCCCCATGGGCGTTCGTTGGGGTTTGCGAGGCTGATCTTGCAACGGTTCAACTAGATCAAGCACTAACTCCTTATACCTCGATCTCGTTGGGGACATGAAAAGAAGGATCGAGAAAGAGAAGACTGCTATGATACCACTAATCTGGATTTATACAGGAACATAATGAAATACAGAAATACACATAAACGCAGAGATGCAGAGGAAGTAAAAATTCATTTCATTAACAACAAATGACTAGAATATGCTTACAAACAGAATGGAAATAAAATAGCTCGGGCAATGGTAGCTTATCTCTGAGAAGAGATGTGGCAGCTAATGGCCTATGAAATCTGTGTTAAAATAGGGCTCAAAGGCCTATCTATTATTAAGAAACAATGAAAAACCCTAAACTTCCAAAAACCTAACCCTAGGAGATGAAACGCTAGAATATGGGCCCTGTTGGGGTAAATTGGTACATCAATTTCCCAGGGTCGTAACTTTGGCATACTATCTCCGTTTGACGCACATAATACATGGTTAGAAAGATCTATCTGAGGAATACACTGCTGAAAATGAATATCAAGGCTGGAACGAATTCTAATTTGTCGGAGCATTCATGCCCAAAAAACATCGTTTAGGGCCTCAAAATGGCTCTGGAAGTTCAGGATCCGAAAAAATGCTAAAAATAGTAAATGTGCTACAATTAAGGAAATTGAAAAACTAAAAGAAACAATGGTGTGGGTCCAAGTGGAATAGGTGGGTGGCCAGATCATTCCTCCCCCCTTAGGAAGCAATGGTCCCCATTGCGTTGAGTTCCTCCATGAGATGAGGAAACTTCTGGTGAACTTGGTCCCTGGTGAGCCACTTGCCCCGGTGAAGGAGTTGGCCTACTTTGACAACTCGATATAGCTAAATCCTTTATTGGCGGGTGTTCTTGATCTGTGTGTCCATAATTCGATCAGTTGTGGCTTGTTCCATGCAATTTATGTTTAACTATTTTGGTGTGAGTTGTTCTTCCATGTCAGATGTGTCCAGTAGAGGTGGAAAGTATTGCCAAAGGCGGTCCACATTGAACATTGGCTGTAGACCAAGGAATGGTGGAATACTGAGATCAAAGAAATTGTCCCCTACAGCCTTGGTGATGGTTTATGGCCCATATCGAAGCGGGCGAATCTTGCAGTAGGGTCCAACGAGGCACTCCTTTGCAAATGGAGCCAAACTTTGTCACCCACCTGGAATTTGTGTGGCACCCAATGTTTATCATGTCGCTGCTTGTACTTAGCATTGGCTCTATCCAAGATGTCATGAACCTGTTGGAGGATGTGTTGAATGCGCTCAATGAAGTTGTTTGCCTTGTAAGCCTCAGACTGGACATTGGTTGAATCTGCTTGAGTAACCGCAAATGGCATGGCTACGTCAATGGGACATAGTGGCTGGAATCCCAAGCCCACCTCAAAGGGGTTGTGGCTGGTTGAGCTATGGAGAGCTTGGTTGTAACTATGTTGTACATAGGGGAGACTCTCATCTGATGTGCATGGATTCTTTGAGTTGTACATGCGCAAAATGTGTGCAATCATCCAGTTGACGACCTCTTTCTGGCCATCAGTTTGCAGATGGAAAGTTTTGGACTTGGTGAGCTTGGTGTCCAGCATCGACCAGAGGCTAGAAAAAAATGTAATGAGGAACTTGCTGTCCCGATCTAAGATGATAGACTGTGGGATCCCAAAGTGTACCCACACTCACTCAAAGAAGAGTTTAGTAGTGTCTTCTACTGTGATATTCTTCTTCCAAGCCATCATAATGGACATCTTCAAGAATCTGTCGACGACCACAAAAACATAGTCATTGTCATGCTTAGTAGAAGGAAGGCCCAACATGTAATCCCTGGAGATGGATTCCCAAGGTCGACTAGGGGTGGGCAATGGAGTATAGAGGCCATGCTTCTTAATGGTTGGTTTTCCAATGGCGCAAGCAGTGCAGGTCCTGATGTACTTCCCGACATCCTGTCGAAGGTTCGACCAATAGAAATACTTCTGCAGTACTGCCACGGTTTTCTCAACCCCAAAATGCCCAATGACATGACTGTAGTGCGCCTACCAAATCATCTTGGCACGTTCGCTTGAAGGAACACAAAGATGTCCTAGGTGAAATAGAAGGGCATCCTGGAGGTGAAAATTAGGAACTTGATTACCCTCCAAGAGCGTTTTGTATGTGTGGTCGAATCCTGGATCACTTTTGTAGAGAAGTGGCCAATTGGAAGTATCGTTCCCACAAGAGTTGAGCATTGTGGTTAGCGCCATGATAGGGGGTCGGCTGAGGCAGTTTGCAACATTATTGGTGCTTCCTTTCTTGTACTTAATGTTCAAATGAAACTGTTGCATGTATGTGGACCACTTTTGAAGGCGATCGTTCTGAAACTTCCTTTGTGTCTGTATGAACTTCAAGGGTTAGTGGTCTGTGTGGATGACCATTTCCTTTCCCAATATGTAATGCTTCCATTGTCTGCAAGCCTACACAATGGAATACATCTCTTTTTCATAAGTGGGATACTTTTGGACTGCATCGGAAAGTGTCTCACTGTGATATGCCACTGGATGAACCTGTTGAGTAAGGACTACCCCAATAGCATAGTCAGAGGCATCTGTCTCAATCTCAAAGGGTTGTTGCAAGTGTGGTAATGTGAGCACTGGTGCAGAGCAGAGATGATGCTTCAAATCATCGAATGCCTTTTGTTAAGATTCAAACCAAAATAATTTTTTTTTTCGCTCCTCCCTTGGTGATTGACTCAAGGGCCAAGTGATATGAGAGAATACCAACACAAACCTACAGTAGAAATTGGCAAGACCCAAAAAGCTACAAAGCTCTGTTAGGGTGGTTGGGGCTGGCCAATCCCGAATGACTTGGATCTTGGTTGGATCCACATGCACCCCCCGCTCATCAATAATGTATGCCAGATACTAAACCTCGGTCATGCCAAAATTGCACTTTTCCAAACTGGCACACAACTTGTGTTGCCGCAGTGTTTGGAGGACTTGTCGGATGTGGTGGAGGTGCTCTTCCCAAGTCTGGATGATGATCAGAATGTCATCCAAGTACACCACTACAAATGAGTTGGTGAATGGTCACAAGATGTCATCCATTAGTCTCTTGAAGGTTGCAGGGGAATTTGTCAACCCGAAAGGCATGACCAGCCATTCGAAAAGGCCCTCCTTGGATTTGAAAGAAGTCTTCCACACATCAGAGGGTTTGATTGGTACCTGGTGATACCCATACTTCAAGTCAAACTTTTTGAAATATTTCACCCCCTTGAGTTTGTCCAGAAGGTTATCAATCTATTGGATCGGGTACCTATTCTAGACAGTGATCTTGTTCAATGCACGATAGTCAATGCAGAGTCTCCAAGTCCCATCCTTCTTCTGCACCAGCATGATCGGGCTCCCATAGGGCGATGAAATCTTCCGGATGTGACCTTTTTGCAACATCTCTTGNGGGTTGGTGGTCTGTGTGGATGACCATTTCCTTTCCCAATATGTAATGCTTCCATTGTCTACAAGCCTACACAATGGAATACATCTCTTTTTCATAAGTGGGATACTTTTGGACTGCATCGGAAAGTGTCTCACTGTGATATGCCACTGGATGAACCTGTTGAGTAAGGACTACCCCAATAGCATAGTCAGAGGCATCTGTCTCAATCTCAAAGGGCTGTTGCAAGTGTGGTAATGTGAGCATTGGTGCAGAGCAGAGATGATGCTTCAAATCATCGAATGCCTTTTTTTAAGATTCAAACCAAAATAATTTTTGTTTTCGCTCCTCCCTTGGTGACTTGACTCAAGGGCCAAGTGATATGAGAGAATACCAACACAAACCTACAGTAGAAATTGGCAAGACCCAAAAAGATACAAAGCTCTGTTAGGATGGTTGGGGCTGGCCAATCCCGAATGACTTGGATCTTGGTTGGATCCACATGCACCCCCCGCTCATCAATAATGTATGCCAGAAACTAAACCTCGGTCATGCCAAAATTGCACTTTTCCAAACTGGCACACAACTTGTGTTGCCGCAGTGTTTGGAGGACTTGTCGGATGTGGTGGAGGTGCTCTTCCCAAGTCTAGATGATGATCAGAATGTCATCCAAGTACACCACTACAAATGAGTTGGTGAATGGTCACAATATGTCATCCATTAGTCTCTTGAAGGTTGCAGGGGAATTTGTCAACCCGAAAGGCATGACCAGCCATTCAAAAAGGCCCTCCTTGGATTTGAAAGAAGTCTTCCACACATCAGAGGGTTTGATTGGTACCTGGTGATACCCATACTTCAAGTCAAACTTTCTGAAATATTTCACCCCCTTGAGTTTGTCCAGAAGGTCATCAATCTATTGGATCGGGTACCTATTCTGGACAGTGATCTTGTTCAGTGCCCGATAGTCAATGCAGAGTCTCCAAGTCCCATCCTTCTTCTGCACCAGCATGATCGGGCTCCCACGGGGCGATGAAATCGTCCGGATGTGACCTTTTTGCAACATCTCTTGAATCTGCCTCTTGGTTTCATCATTATCCAGAACAGAGTGTCGATAGATTGGTCCATTCGACAGCGGTGCACTTGGGGTCAGATCGATGGGGTGCTTGACCTGACAGTGTAGAGGCACCCCTGCGGGGTAGGTGAAGATGTCCTCTTACTCCTCCATGACCTTATCCATTTGTTTTTTTCATGTAGAGGGGCCCTGTCTAGAGGTCATGGCCACAATATTCTTCTTTCCCTGAGGGCGGATCATCAAGAAAACAAATTTCCTGGTTTTGGCAATGAGCTTACTACATTGTTTTGCAATAACCAAAGAGATGGTTGTAGGTGGTGCTATTTATGGTATCCTGTACAACTTATTTCCCAAAGTAATAATAACAGCATGAAGCCTGGACTCATACACAACATGTCGCTTCCACAAGTATGGTTGGCCTAATAATACATCAGAAACATCAATAGGAGAAATTTCACATAATACCTCATGCGTGAAGGGCTTGATGTTGTAGGGAAGGAAACATTACTGGCTTACGCGGAGGTCCCGTCCTTGGTGCATCCACCCGATGGTGTATGGTTGTGGGTGTGCTGTGGTCGGCAAGCCTAGCCATTTCATGATGTCTACTAAGATGAGGTTCTTCTAGCTCCCGCTGTCGATAATGAACTGCAATAGGGAACCCTTTACCCACATCTGGGAATGGAAGAGGCACTCCACCTCCTTCGGATCTTCTGATTCCTTCTTTTGGATCTTCATGGTCGCAATAGTGGCCTCGGGCTCTGCATCGATAATCTGCTTCCCCTTGTCATTCCCATTATCTGATTATGATTCAGAGTCAGAGCCTGCATCCAATTCAGAAGCCTCCAACTCAGCTACCGGTGACTACTTGGCCCGACACTCACTTGTGTTGTGAGTGGAGCTCTTATGGAACTCACACAACTTCCCCGTGTCCTTTTTTGGCTTCGTGATGTTGTTCTTTTCTTGTGGCTTTGGCGGGTTGTCCTGGGCTACCCCACCTTGGCTTGGTCCTTTGTTCGACGGTTTGGGGGTACCTTTCCCTCGCCTCTAATTCGCAGACCCAAAGTCTCGCTTCTTCTGTTTGAACTTCTGCTCAATCTTGGCAGCATATCGGTATGCCGCACCAAGCGAGGAGATATTGAGGAAATCCATTTCCTCCTGAATGTATCTATGAAGACAATTGTGGTACTTTAACACCAAATGTTTCTCTGAATCTTTGATACCCAACTTTGTGCATAGGATACGGAACAAATTTGTCCGCTCATGCACATCTTGGTCCCTTTTCTACCACAACGTAGTACATTGTATGTATTTGTCCTCATAGCTCCCCATGGGATAATATTGTTCCTTGATGGCATCTCGAAAAGAATTCCAAGTGGGTGTGACCGATAACAAAGAGGGTTTCCCCTTGATCTATTGATCCCAGTAGGTTTCCCACCAGTCCTTGACATGGGGGGCAGCTTTAAGGAGTGAAAAAATGATCCTTTCTCGATCGAAAAAGTCATGAACCGAGAAATATCCTTCTAGCAGATTCAACCATCTATCAACGCCATCTGCATCTATTTGGCCCTCAAATATGGGAATGTCAAAGTTTACTTGTACTTTAAAAGGAGTGGCGCCTCTAGAGTAGTTGTTGGATGTAGATGCGCTGTGAGTGAGCAGCCGTTGAAGGATCTGGGCAAAGTTGTCCATCATCGCGTTCATTTGTTTCTCAAGGGCCTCCTTGAGCAATAATTTGATAGGATCTCCTGCTCCCTCATCTTTTTTTTCTTCCCCCATGGGCGGTCATCGGGGTTTACGAGGCTGATCTTGCAACAGTTCAACCAGATTGAGCCCTAACTCCTTATACCTCGATCTCGTTGGGGAGATGAAAAAAAAGATTGAGAAAGAGAAGACTGATCTGATACCACTGATCCAGATTTATGCAGGAACACAATGAAATACATAAATACACATAAACAGAGAGATGCAGTGGAAGTAAAAGTTAATTTCATTAATAAAAAATGATTGAAATATGCTTACAGATAGAATGGAAACAAAATAGCTCGAGCGCTGGTAGCTTATCTCTGAGAAGAGATGTGGCAGCTACTGGCCTATGAACTCTGTGTTACAATGAGGCTGAATGGCCTATATATTATTGAGAAATAATGAAAAACCCTAAACATCCAAAAACCTAACCCTAGGAGATGAAACGCCAGAATATGGAACCTGTTGGGGTAAATTGGTACATCAATTTCCCGGGGTCATAACTTTGGCATACTATCTTCATTTGACGCACATGATACATGGTTAGAAAGATCTATCTGAGGACTACACTGCTGACAATGAATATTGAGTCTAGAAAAGACCCATATTTTCTGCAACATTCATGCCCAAAAAACATCGTTTAGGGCCTCAAAACGGCTCCGGAAGTTCAGGATCCAAAAAACTGCTAAAAATAGTAAATTGTGCTACAATTAAGGAAACTAAAAAACTGAAAGAAACGATGGTGTGGGTCCAATTGGAATAGGTGGGTGGCCACCAATATCCACCTGGATCAAGTCCTTTCTTCTTGGTCAAATATCTCTCTCTGTAAGCAGTATTTACAAGTTACAAGCATGTGGGATATAAAACGATGATGTATTTTGGTTATATGACATCTCCTAAACTGAACACACATCAAGGGGAAATTGTTATTACCTCCATTTCACTCACAAGAGGCATTTAGGTGATTGTCTAAATACATCGTCAGTTGGAAAAAATAAAACATAATAAGGCTACCTCATGGATACTTTACATCACCTTAAAGAGCATGGAAAATCATCACAAAGTGGGTTTTCATACACTTGTGCATCATTCCTTCACTGCCACTCATGCAACTTGCGTAATTTTTCTTTCGAAATACACACAAGTCTTCTTACTCAAGTGGACTTATCCTTTTTGGTGCATTTAAGGAGAAATGCATAGCTCAAATAGCTCTAGGTTGATGTACATGATAAATTTGAACTCCTATACCATTTATGAAGTGTGCTTTAGCCTTCCATAGTCCCTTTCAAGCATTAGGATCTCCATTTTGAATGAAGAGCTTTCACATTGGAACTAGTTCTTCAAGTTGTTCAAAATTTTCCTATAAATGAAAGCCATGGGACAACATTTTAAAGAAGAGAAGAATTGCAAGGTTATGTTGTAGGAATGAGATTAGATATCATATATATTGCTCTCTCATCTCTATTAGTCATCACCCACATGATTTTTTGAGTTATTTCTTTAAAGAATTAAGACATTTTCATTCGCCATTGTTAAAGAGGGATTTCAAGAAGCAAAAGGACCCATCCTAAGGAGAGTGTTGGAGCTCATTTGCATCCAACCATTCTCCCCAAGTGTTTTTACTCATGTTCATGCCTTTCTATTGGACTAATATATGAGTATTTTTGTTTCCCTCCATATTTTATGTTTGAATAGTATACTTGTAGTTTAATTTATAGTTTGAATTTATTCACACTTCTTTACTTTATTTTTCTGCAGTAATACTCTCTTGTTTGTCCCACAACTAACCATTGTCTATTGTTTATCTCACAACCTAGATTAACAGAGGATATTTTCTCACCCATGCAAAAAAATCCTGAACACCTTAAGTTTTTCAATTTTGTAAGAAACAAGGACATGATAAGTCCAAATGTTTTAAATTGAAGAAGAAAACTTTGATTGTACAATATCCCAATGAGAAATATGATGATGCTCCCATTGAGATTTTCAGTGAAGACATGATTTACGAAGAGTTAAAGGGACTCAATAAAGTCACCTTTCTACAAAACTCCACTCCCTAGAAAGCTCGATATAGTTTTTCTATTGCACATTCACATCTCTTCCATGATTTTTCCATTGTTAGTATCTTTGACAATAGCTCACAAGAAAATTTGATTGCTAAATCCATCATCAATAAATTGCACTTGCCAGTAAACCCTCATCTTTATCCTTATGCACTTGGATGGAAGGATCATCTTTCCTCTTTCCAAATCATGCATGCATGCACTATCTCATTTCTTTTGGTCCTAAATTTGTGGATAAAGTCACTTGTGATGTGACTAATATGGACTATCATGGTATTTTTCTTGGTCAACCTTATCAATATGATCGGAAGGCCCAATATGATGCATTACACAAAAATTACCTATTGCATAAAGATAAACCAAGTATATTATCCATAGTATACTTGAACTACCACATCAATTTGATCCTACAGTGAAGAAGCAATATTTAACTTTTATCTGACATCCTTATCCACAACATCTCTATATTCCATATTTGCAATCTGAGGTGCATTCAATATTTTTAAAGAATTCTTGTAAACCTCATCCTTCAACATTTGATTTTTTTTCAAATCAGTCTCAATTTCTCAAGACACCACCTCAAGAGGCCATTATACAAACTTCATAGTTTCTCACATATTATAAGGTTCTCTCCTTGTTTGGAAGATTTGATTTGGTAGCCTCTTTTCATTGGTTCACCACCTAGTTCAACATCACTCTTCACTTGATGCTTCCCTTCAAGTTTTCAATGTTTTTTGTCATGATTTTCCAAATCAGCTCAGCATCCACGATGTCCTTAATACCTATCATGAATCAACATTGGAGACAAAGACCCTGACTAGTAATTTTGTAGATAGTGTTCTAGATTTCAACTTCTACTTGTTGCAAAAAAAAAATTGACACAAATACTTGTTAGGGATCCACTACTTCTTATATTTTTTCTAAGCTATTGCATCAAACTCATTGGATTTCATAGTGTTGGTGCACAGGAGGCAGACCCAGGGTTTAGCATTCAATTACCAAAAAAACCTTTGACACCAACCCTTTCGGCATCACCTACAAAACAAGTGAAGTCTCATCTGAGGAATCTAGAGGAGCTACAGGAACCAAGGTTCCTTTATTACATATTTATTCATACCAATATGGATAATCTCATTACAAAAGTGGACAAACTGTTCCCCAAAACCTATTACAAAAGTGGACAAAATGTCCCCAAACCCTACGGTTTATAATTATTTTCGTTCGTATGAGTGATGCTTCGTCGCGCATCCTTTTGTTGCCCTCTTTGAATCCTTGAAGTTTGCTTCTGTCATGTGCTCTGGTCCATATTCCAATTGTATTTTACCCTTTGATATCCTTTTGGTGAAGATCCCAGAACTGATCCAAAACACCTCTCCAACAAGCCCCCAACACTCACATGTGGCTCGTCCAATGCCACTTAGTCCTGCTTCTAGTGCGTCGAAGGTTGCCCTTGTTGTTGCGGGTGTCATACTACCAAATTTCACCTACAGTATGAGTGCTACTTCCTAACTTAATACATTCTCTCTGGATGGAGTTGCATAAGCGTGGAACTCCTTCCTAGCTTCCCTCTTTAATTTAGGTAGATGGTTTTCTTGTTTCTCGAGTATCATAACTATCACCATACCCAGGTTCTTATTGTGTAGAAAGTCATCTTTCCATGTGATTCATGTTCATGTGCTCCTTATTTATATGTCATTGGTTTGATTCACTTATGTTGTGTTTTTTTGTTTCCTTTTTTCCTATGCAGTCTGGTTTCGGGATAGTTTGCAAAATTGGGGTCGTTTATTGTCATTCATGGGACTTCCCGTTGCACCGATGCTACTACTTGCTTAAAAAATTGTACGTTGGATATAGGTGGTTCCATTGTTTTTTTATATACCCTACTCAACTCCTCTCACCCTCCATTCTTTATTTTCCATGTGCTTAGATTATATCTAACACTCGACTCTTGTTTCTATCTCAAATGGATATGAACCAATGACTTTCCCTTTCTACTTATTTTATAGTAAGTTGGCCCTATCCATCCCTACTTGCAATATCATATGAGTGTACATATAATCATTTAATTCAAAAATACTATGTCCTTTGGTGGGTTTCTGTTTGAATTGGCCAACCTATACAAATATTTGTCACACTCGTTCCCTTCGTCTTTCGATTGAAGTCAATTTCAAATGCTTTTCATGTCGGTTTTAATTATGACTACACAATTCCTTACATACTTTTATACTGCATTGCCAACTATATTTTCCTTGCGCGCCTCATTTTTCGTCTAATTCACTAATGGTTGTCATTCATTACTTGYTTTTATTGCTCCATCACTTCATATCTTTAACRCATTCTCTGTTCGATTTGGAAATCGRTCAAGATCTTCTGCGTTTAATGGTACGYGATGCCAATACTTCATCGTCATTATAGCTCTCTATTGCACGTCCTATCATGTGGTGTGGTGAATKCTTCTTAGGTGTCATATGCATAATCATGTCTATATATGCTATCGCTTCCATCTGTGTTTCCTTCTACATATTTTTCTCTTATCTACGACAATTTCTTGCTTCCCCTCTTTACACATAACCAAAACTTCTTTACTTCATCAACATTCAACCTCTTCCATTTCATACTTTTTCCTATTTTTATTGCTTTTTCTATCTTTTTCTATATTTTCCTTCTTATAGTAAACTATAATACAATATTAGACTGCTCAATTCCTCTAGTGCGTAGAAGGATGGCCATCCCTATAAAGTTTCAGTTGGCTCCCTTTCACTAGTCCTTCTAAGACTTGTCCATCCTGTTAGAAAAACAGGACCGTGGAGCAATAAAATAAAACAAATGCAGAAACAAAAACACAGAAGACACACAATACAAGAGAGACACAGATTTACGTGGTTCACCCAGTGTGGGCTACGTCCACCAGAGAAATTGCCAGGTCCTTCCTTTATTATTATCCAGCAAATGAAGGGAT
>JASDQU010284963.1:0-12371 GCA_032191745.1 Picea mariana | reverse complement strand
CAAACCCCGAAACCCCGATGAAAGGGTATGACTGTGGTCGTATAGAGGGAGGTCGTATGGACCAAAAGGTCTAGTCAAGGGGACTAGTGGAAGCTAACGTCATATCGAGATATTGGGGATTCTGAGGACAAAATGTTTAGGTATTCCAACGTTGTGATATTCGAAACCCCGATGGACGGAGGAGATTCTTTCGAAGGATCACCGGGTCTGCATTGACCGTTAGATGTGGGAACTCATCCCTATAGGATGTGCGTTAGCCCTGGCGGGCTTCGGTGGTTGCAGAGTATAATGTTTGGACATTATTACATCGCCGGAGCGTGAAATGAAAATAGGCACTACGTCCAAATTGAACCGTGATCATGACCCACGATTTCCTGAGAATGGGGAAGAACACAGAAAGAGCCAGTTTACGTTGGATCTCCATGGTCGTTTAGGAGTTCGAGTCCGACAGAGGACCGGAAAAATTTGATTAGGTAGTGGGTGTGTTACACAACCATCCATATATGCACGCTCGTTGTCATGCCCAATAAATGCAAGATTGTTGCTTATTACATACTTTGCAAAGGAGATATTGTTGTCAACAAAATAAGGCTATCTATTAATAGTTACTGTCAACCAGATATGCTAACAATCAATAATCATTTATGGAAATTTCTGTGTAGACATCATTTTAACTCAAGGGATTTGTGACTTATTCCCTTAAAACGAAACATATTTTGACATCTTCAAAAGAATTGATAATATTTTAAGGATTTGATATGGAAGATCCACATAAAAAGAAAACTAGAACGTTGTTGGTGAATTAAAATGATCAGACCGAAAAAGATGATTAGACTGTCGCTGGTGAATTAAAATGATCAGACCGGAAAAAATTATTAGACCGTCGTTGGTGAAGAAGACCGACAAGAATTAAAATTGCAGATTCACAGTTAGAAGGCAGCTATAAAAGACTGACATATCAATTGAAATTTGTACGTTCATGGTCTCGTTGTCTAGACATCACTGAGTAATCAAGGCGAATGCACCCTGACTGTGTAAAAACTGAAATCGTTGGGAAATTGGAAAAATCTTTGTGTATTAAAAAGAGGAAATCGTTGTGCAAAAGGATTCAAATCGCAGTCACCCAATACAAAAAATCATTGTGTAATTAAAGATTCAATTCACATTCATTCAAGGGTAAATTCGCATTTTAATACGGGTAACATTTTGTAGTCTAAAATAATATGCAAGACATCAATACAATAAGTAATACAATGAAATAATAATTTGCAATACAACAATATACAAATGGAGGGTAAAAATTTGGGTAAAAACGAATGCACTCTATGTAAAAAGGAATGCAACGCTATGTGAAAACAAAATAGTTGCCAAGTAAAATTGATGTGGGAAGGGCCACGAAAATCACAAGGGAAAAGCTAGGTAATGAGCCACGAAAATCATGGTGTAACTGTTGTGTAAAGACTGGGTAAATCACCCAGAAATTAGCGGTGTGAAGACTGAGTAAAGACTACAGGAAAACGTAGAGATAATCAATTACAAGAAGTGCATAGATTCTCATTCACAAGAAGGCGCCAGACTAATCATTTGGCAAGGGATCAATCAACGCACAAAAATTCATCCACAAGAAGGTGCAAAGACTAATCATTCAACCATGAATCAATCAAACACATAGATAAGTAATGGATAGACAGCTGGGAAAAATTTATCCTCCACTCATCATCCATGCACAGAAAAGCAGGGCATTTGAATCTATAGGTCTTTAAACACCAAAGTGACGGTTGTCGATTTGGCTCCTGGCCAACTTCTCAGGTAGATATTGATGACTAAAGGGATAAGAGAAAACACAAATATATTTGTAATAATCAATAAAACAACATGGAAAATTCATAGCAATCAAGGTTGGGTTTGCCAAGGGAATCAATTCCAAAATGAAACAAGCGTAAGGCGGGGATGACTTTAAGTCCATTGATTATAAAATGCTGAGTAAAACATAATCTTTACACAAAATAAGTACAGTAGTGAAAGCGCATGAACAATATTAATCTACCATTAAAAAATAAACACATGCGTACCATAGCCAAATGCGACAACTCCAAGTCATTGTCCCGTGCGTGCTTTGTCTAGTTCCCGGTTGTCGACCGATGTGACCTCAACGGTACCTCCCAACCAACGTTAGGGGCACTCTTCTTCCCCCTGAGCCCCCCGAGCTGCAAAGGGGCCACGTTTCGAATACGAGAGAACTGCTAGCACCCAACTCTCCTCGCAAGGTCAACCTACCACTCATTACCCAAGATGGGTATCCCAACTCCCACAAGATAAGTTGAGTCAAGACAAAAATTCAACAGCGTAACATTGTGCATAAAGATGAGATCCATACTCCTCCTCCATCCTTCTTATAGATTTTTTCAAGTAATTAGTTTCCCAAATTCTCATTAAATTCCCTTTTGATTTAATTAATTAGGAAAAAACTCCCCCGTACACATGTCACCCATCCCCTACTTGCACCCAAAATTCAATTTTATTAATTAATTAATTATTCCTATTTCCCTCACCCACTTAAAATCATTTCTAAAAATGCTCCTAGGTGTCCCAAAATTCCCTTACACTTCTTAAATGACTTACGCCTTACTAAATCCCTAGTTGAGTTCAAAAATAGCAAGTTTCCAAGGCAAGATTCCTTACTAAGGTAGACATTAATACTTTTCTTTATGTTTCCCCTTTTCTTTTAAATTTCCCTCTTTTCCCCTTTTAACTAAAAATCAATTTAGCAAGTGTAGAATAACAACCAATTACCCATTTTTCTTTTTATCTAAAATTAAATTAGCGAAAATAGATAAAACAACCATGTCTCGTTTTAAATTTTTAATTCTTCATGATCATCTGACTTAAATAAATTAATTTGAATTTCTTACCCCCTTCTTGTTACATGTTTATTTATTATTAATTTTTGACCACATGTTCTACTTAGACCTAGGTTTTAATTTCTCTAGGCTGGGCGACATTTTCAAAAGGGAAAAAACTGTTTGTACTTACTTACAACATCATTCATTTTAGGGACGACTAGGTTTATTCACTTACCAATTAAAATCGCGACGTGCCCTTCAAGATGCACTAGGTGCTCCAAGGGTGCCACTCGCCTCTTTCTATTTTCCTTGCACGACGTGCCCTTCAAGACGCACTACATGCTCAAAAAGTGTCAATCGCCTCTTTCTGTCTTCCTTACGTGATGTGCCCTTCAGGACGCACTATGTGCTCCAAGGGTGCCACTCGCCTCTTGACTGACTTGGTAGACATCAAAAAACCCTGGAGTCAATACTCTGCCATGTGATCTTGTGGGAGACTAAGGGACTCTAAGGAATAAGGCCCATGCCTTATTGCGCGGCCCTTAGAATCATCGTGAGCGACTGTCGTAGTTTTCCCTCACGACATCGTGGGTATTCTCAAACTGGGTAATCATTAACCTACAGTTCGAGCCATGACGAGAGTGATAGTAGGATGTGGTGGGGCTGCTTCCACACCTCTCTCTCAAAGTATCTGGATGTCATGCATGACCCCTCTAATCCACATGTGAGTCTCGTTGACAAGCTATCGTCAGCCTGCATCATCAACGAATCATGTCAACAAAATAATCCATCATCATAACATCTAATAATAAGTACATATGTCACATCAACAATATTCTACCCAACATTCCACTCCCTGACTCGATCCAGAGTCCAAGGGGTTTCATCGATGCCTCTACATCCTTGAGGTCCAAAGTCTTTCACACTCAAGAGAACCTAGTCAATAATACCCGTCTATGTAATACAACCAAATAACATATCATCATATATGTAATGCCTCATAATCAGAATCAAACAACCAATAGTATAATAATACGGATCACTTGCAAGCAAGTGTCCTCAAAGAATAAGTTCACTCAGTGCGCGCAAGAGTGGGATGTTACATACACCCCCTCTTGGTCTAAACTTCGTCCCAAAGTTTCACATTATATAACTGTCAAAATAAAGTGTATCACAGTATCATAAGTATATCTATCAAACAAAAATGGAAACTATTGACGCATATCATTTGCGTCCTCCCAGGTTGCCGAGTGCAGACTATAATTGTCCCATTGTACCTTGACCTGATCTACTATTCAACACCGTAGCTGTTGAATACGATGGTCTAGGATGTGGATTGGCTCATCCCTGAGTGCACCCTCGTCAGATACCTGCAAGGAACTCATGTCAATGACATGTGTAGGATCACTAATATAATGTCTCAAAATAGATATGTGAAAAACATTGTGCACSCGCCTCAAAGAATCAGGCAAGGCTAGTCGATAGGCCACGGGCCCCTTCTTTTCCACAATCTYGAAAGGTCCCACAAACCTAGGAGAGAGTTTATCACCCTTTCCAAACTTGATCGAACTCTTATGCGGTTTCACCCACAAGAAGACTCTATCGCCAACTTCGTAACTATGGTCGACATGATGCGCATCGACATAACTCTTCTGTCGATCCTGTGCTTCCTTGATCCTTTGTTTTATTGTTTTTATTTGATCCTCTATTTCTTGGATTGCTTCTGGCCCCACCAAGACCCTATCATCAAGCCGATCCCAACTCAAAGGTGTCCGACATGGTCTCCCGTAAAGAAACTCGAAAGGTGCCATCTTAATGGTGCTTTGATAATTGTTGTTATATGCAAATTCTACCAGTGGCAAGAATTCTTCCCAACACTTTTGTTGGTCCATCACGTACATACGCAATAAGTCCTCCAAGATTTGGTTTGTTCGTTCAGTCTGCTCATCTATCTCCGGGTGATATGTAGTACTAAAGTTAAGTTGGGTTCCCAATGCCTCTTGGAAACTAGTCCAAAATCATCCGATAAACACCGATCCTCGATTAGATATAATCCTCTTAGGCACTCCATGCAAGCTCACAATCTCACTGATGAAAACTCTAGCTATGTCAAGTGCCTGATACGTCGTACACACAAGAATAAAATGAACACTCTTTGTCAGAGTGTCGACTACCACAAAAATCGAGTCGTGTCTCCTTGTTGTCTGTGGCAATCCAACAATGAAATCCATCGATATGACCTCCCATTTTGATTGCGAAATAGCGTGTAGCTATAGTAATCCTGTTGGATGTCTATGTTCATCCTTCACCTACTAACATTCTAGACATTTGACCACGTAGTTAACTATGTCTGCCTTCATTCCTTTCCAGAAGAATAAGGGTTTAAGATCTGCCCTCGTCTTCGTGACTCTCAGGTGAGCCATGTACACTGCTCTGTGTGCCTCATTTAGGATCAAACTCCTCAACTCGTTGTTTAGTGGTATGCAAATTCAATTTTTGAATCTCAATAATCTGTCATCGTCCAACGCAAATCCTTCAAGTCTTGGTACCATCATGGTGTTTTGTCCAATAAAATCCTCGACCTCTTTGTACCAGTCATCGTTGCACTATAAGGTTAGAATCTTTTCACATAGATTCATCTAAAGAGGAAACACTGAAAATATGCGTGGTCTCCGACTCAATGCATCCACCACTCAGTTCATTGTTCCTTTTATAAAGGTAATCTCAAAATCGTACTCACTAAGCAATTTCGACCAATGTCATTATCGCGCATTCAAGTCACTTTGTGTAAAGATGTGTTGTAGTCCACAGTGGTCCATTTTTAGTTGAAATTTCTGTCCAATAAGGTAGTGTCTCCAAACTCTCAAAGCATAAACAATGGCTAACCACTCCAAATCGTGCATTGCATAGTTCTCCTCATGCCTTCACAACTTTCTCGAGATGTAAGCGATCACTCGACCATCTTGCATCAAGACTCCGCCTAAGCCTTCCTTGGATGCATAAGTTCATAACAAGAAGTTCATGTCCATGTCAGGGACCTTTAGTATTGGTGTCATTGTCAACATCTTCTTGAGCCTCCGAAATGCCTCCGCGCATTTCTCGGTCTAAACAAACTTCTTGTTCTTCTTCTACAATTCCGTAATCGGATTTGCTATCTTCAAAAAACCCTCGACGAATCGTCGATAGTATCCCGCTAAGCCCATGAAGCTATGCACTTCTAGGACATTCGTCGGCGCAGGCCATTCCATAATAGCCCCGACCTTTGTTGGATCCATGAAGATACCTTCACTGGAAATGGCGTGCCCTAAGTAGTGAATCTTCAATGGATAAAACGCGCATTTAGACAATTTCCCATACAATTTGTTCTCTTGTAGACACTGTAGTACCAAGTGCAAGTGCTCATCATACTCCTCCATCATCCGAGAGTAAATCAAAATATTTTTAATGAATACTTGGATGAACTTGTCCAAGTATTCGTGGAACACCCCATTCATCAAACTCATAAATACCCCAGGGGCGTTTGTCAGTCCAAAAGGTAAAACAGTAAACTCGTAATGTCCAAACCTCTTCTTAAAAGCGGTCTTAGGGACGTCATCCTCCTTGATCCATAACTAGTGATACCCTGATTGCAATTCAATCTTTGAAAACATCATCGCGCTTTTCATCTGATCGAACAAATCATCAATTCTTGTCAACGGGTATTGATTCTTGATCGTTGCCTTGTTCAATTGACGGTAGTCAATGCAGAGTCTCCATGACTCATCCTTCTTTCGTATGAAAATAATAGGCGCACCCCACAGTGACACACTGGGATGTATAAGTCTTAGGTCTAGAAACTCCTTCGGTTGCATTTTCAACTCTTGTAAATTCGGGGTCGACATTTGATAAGGCGTTCTTGCTATCGGTTTAGTCCTCGGTTTTAGGTCTATGGTAAATTCCAATTCCCTCTCCTACGGCATCCCGGATAACTCCTTCGGGAAGACATCCTCAAGCTCTCTCACCATTGGAAGGTGTTCTAGATCTCCCACTACTCCCTTCTCGTTTAACGCAAAGATCACATAAAGCTTACATCCCTCGCACATGCTCTTTCGTAGTTGCAAGGAAGAGATGGACCTTAGGGAAACTCCCTGGTTTCAACCTACAATCAAACGTCTCTGTCCCTCATCATCGACCAAGATCAACCGTTAAGGCTACGAGTTGTAGTCTTAACCTGGGAGATTTTTTCACCAGGGCTAACATGTCACGATGTCCATACCAATCACGACGCCATAAGATCCTAATATCGTGACATACATGTTAGCCCTAGTGACAAAATCTCCCAGGTTAAGGATACAACTCGTAACCTTCCCTCCAACCTTCTGTTTGGATCTAGAAGCCATTTTTACAAATCTAAACTCATTATATTCGACTGCCTTTAACTTAATCCTTTTTAGTGTTGCACCATAAATGAAACTCTCGGTAGCGCTGAGATCTATCAAAATACTAAGGGTCTGGTCAACGAAGGTACCTGATGTCTTGATCACAGTCGACTGGTGCTCTGCATGGAATTTATTCACCATTGCATGAATTCGATGGGCCTTGCCCAAATCTCCCATGGTAGTGGTTCTGGAAAATCCAGATGCTCTAGTCCTCTCCACAGGGAAATCACATTGGTAATGTGGCTCCCCACATGTCCAACACCCTTTATTCGGTCCAATACTCCTGGTACCATAAATAGAAGCTGATGGCCCACCAACCTAGAATCCTGGTCTGTTCTGTTGAACAGGCCTAAAATGTTGTTGTTGCTGTCGACATTGTTGTTGGTGTTGTGGTCCTCGGTAAGGAGTCTGCTGCTGAGGCGTTGATCGCTGAGGTGTAGTGAAAGTTCATCCTCTCTGGAAGCCATGATATCCTGGTGCATGTCTAGCTGGTGTCTCATGTTGTTACGCATCAGATGACACCTGCCATGCTAGTCTCGTTGGAGTCCTGCTCTGACCCCCGCTGATAAGCTCCTCCTCTTCTATGAGGGCCTTCTAGATGACATAATGCAAGGTATGAGGCATTGAAATCCTAAAATTTGCATGTATGTTGACATTAAGGCCAAACAAGAACATGTTGACCTTAATTTTCTCGGTATTCAAGTGTGGAGCATACCAAAGCAACTCCATAAAACAAGCCTCATACTCGGGCACCGTACGGTCGCCCTGTCGCAAGGTGTTGAAGTCGTTGAGATGATTCTCAATGAATTCCTCTGATAGGTACCTCTCTCGGAACCATTCCTCAAATAGTTCCCATGACACGTCTTCTACGACCATGTTCAATTGTGGCAGGAGCATCTTCCACCATAGAAGAGTGCTCCTCTTCAGTTGGAATACCGCCATGCGGACCTTCATGTTGGAGGTATAGTCGCGAAGTGCAAAGAACATCGCCATATTCTCCAAGCATGCCTTAGCAGCTGTGTCATCCAGGGCACCAAGGAACTTTTGAAATTTGAACTTCTCGCAGTGAATTCTACTAGTACCGACTGGAATGCGTGGTGGGCCTCAAGGGGTGTCGACGTCCTGGCCTCATCTTTGTCCAAATGACTGATCAATGCCTCTGACATCCACTGAAAGGACCTCATCAACCCAACCACATCACCTACAACTATATGTTCCTTCTCGACAACCTGTTCGTCTCCCTGGGGGTTAGACCCCTCAAGAGTGGGTGCTATTAGGGGTGCCTCGCCTCCTCCTCTAACACCCCCTCGTATGCCTCTGCGATGTCCTCTAACCATGATTACTTGCATGAATACAAATCAAATTAATTAGCAACCTCATAATCAAAACTCAAATCAATGAAAGTCGTAGTGATCCCAAGTTGTGGGTTGAACCCGCTCTGATACCATATGTAACATCTCCATCATTACAACATGCGACGCAACGCAAATTTTTTTGTTTTTTTTGTTTTTTTTAAGCAGGACAGGAACACAACAACGAAAACAGTTAAACAATGCAACTTGACGACAAACATAACACATGCAGATAAGGCAACAAACAACAATGACTCAACATACTGGCACATCAGGTAACTAGATGAAACATGCAATAATCAAAGGATGGATAAAAGCGACTACCCGCCCGACACAAACAAGACGATGCCTACAGGCTAAAGGACAACATCAACAACCCAACACAACGACTTTGACGACTAGTAACTAGATACCTCTATGATGCGCACAACCAAACGCAATGAGGCATTACACAATCCAGTAGCAACACCAATTACAACGACAAACACCCACATTGGGAAGAACAAGACTCTGACCAGGTTATCATTCGCATCTATTCGACAGGGCACGCGATGATCCCCTCATTAGGAAGCATGTCGTCACTAGGCGATAGGCGTGACAGTAACTATGGCACAATGTAATATGCCTAGACCAATATCCCAAGAAAATCCAATGCGCCAGGAGACTGAATTAATTGACAAGAATACTGTACCCACGCACCCAAGCAACAAGTCGACAAGATGCAAGATGACATCACTCAAAATAAAATTGCGAAAGATATTACACGACTTCGCCAACAACCATAAACCATTATCTGTTAAGCAAGATGTCTAAGTGCGAAGGAGTGAACTAATATCATGTTACTATTGTCATAAATGTTATCAGAAATGTGAACTAAAATAGACACTTAACAAAATCAAAATACGCTTGTCAACAATTATACATTGTCCATTCAAATAAGTGAACTACTTAACATTTTAAAAGTGATCTACGTTGCTTATAAAATAATCGACATTGTTGTCTAAATTAACAAGTCTATATTTTAGCCAGTCTATATTTTAACAAGTCTAAAATAATCAGTCAACAATATTGTGTAATAGCATTACTGTCAACAATATTTAAAATGTTACAGTCTATATTTAAAATGTTACACTCTATATTTTAACCAGTATAATATTTAAAATGTTACAGTCTATAGTTTAACCAGTCTATATTACACAAGTCTATTTTCTAACAAGTCTAAAATAATCGACATTGTTGTCTAAATTAATAATCGATATTTTATAAGTGATCTACGCTACTTATAAAATAATCGACATTGTTGTCTAAATTAACAATATTAACAATATTTAAAATGCTATTCATGATGTTAACTCACTATCCACTAGAAAGAATTAACCATGTAAACAGAATGACAAAGAATATCACTATAATTCTCTGTCTAAATAAAGAGTTAATCATATATATAGCTGACGTGTAAGTAGCTGTCACGTAATTCGCTAATTAGCAATATAAAGGAATGACAAGGAATAACACTATAATCATTGTCTCAATAACAGAGTTAGTCAAATAAATCGTTGGCATGTAATTTGTTGTCATAAAAAGGGTTACTGTGTCTATTGAAATTGTTGCCAACCATCCATATATGCACGCTCGTTGTCATACCCAATAAATGCAATATCATTGTTTATTAAATAATGTCAAAAGGAGATATCGTTGTCAACAAAATAAGGCTATCTATTAATAGTTACTGTCAACAAGATATGCTAACAATCAATAATCATTTATGGAAATTTTTGTGTAGACATCGTTTTAACTCAAGGGATTTGTGACTTATTCCCTTAAAACGAAACATATTTTGACAACTTCAAAAGAATTGAGAATATTTTTAAGGATTTGATATGGAATATCCACATAAAAAGAAAACTCGACCATCGTTGGTGAATTAAAATGATCGGACCGAAAAAGATGATTAGACCATTGTTGGTGAAGAAGACCGGCAAGAATTAAAATTGCAGATTCACAGTTAGAAGGCAGCTATAAAAGACTAACATATGAATTGAAATTTTCACGTCACGGTCTCACTGTGTAGACATTGCTGAGTAATCAAGGCGAATGCACCTTGACTATGTAAAAATTGAAATCATTGGGAAATTGGAAAAATTGTTGTGTATTAAAAAGAGGAAATCGTTGTGCAAAATGATTCAAATCTTAGTCACCCAATACAGAAAATCGTTGTGTAATTAAAGATTCAATTCACATTCATTCAAGGGTAAATTCACAGTTTAATACGGGTAACATTTTGCATTCTAAAATAATATGCAAGACATCGATACAATAAGCAATACAACGAAATAATAATCTGCAATAGAACAATATACAAATGGAGGGTAAACATTTGGGTAAAAACAAATGTACACTCTATGTAAAAATGAATGCAACATTATGTGAAAACGCAATAGATGCCAAGTAAAATGGTTGTGGGAAGGGCCATGAAAATCATAAGGGAAAATCTGGGTAACGAGCCATGAAATTCATGGTGTAATTGTTGTGTAAAGGCTGGGTAAATCACCCAGAAATTAGCATTGTGAAGGCTGAGTAAAGACTCTAGGAAAATGCAGAGATAATCAATCACAAGAAGCACAACGATTCTCATTCACAAGAAGGCCCCAAACTAATCATTCGACAAAGGATCAATCAACACACATAAACTCATCCACAAGAAAGCACAAAGACTAATCACTTAGACATGAATTAATCAAACAAAAAGATAAGTAAGGGATAAATAGTTGGGCAAAATTTATCCTCCACTCATCATCCATGCACAAAAAAGTAGAGCATTTGAATCTATAGGTATTTAAACACCGAAGTGGTGACCGTCAATTCGGCTCCTGGCCGACTGCTCAGCAACGGACTGATGAATAAAGGGATAAGGGAAAACACAAATATCTTCGTAATAATCAATAAAACAACACAGAAAAATCATAGCAATCAGGGTTGGGTTCACCAAGGGAATCAATTCCAAAATGCAACAAGCATAAGGTGGGGATGACTTTAAGTTCATTGATTATAAAATGCTGAGTAAAACATAATATTTACACAAAATAAGTACAGTAGTGAAAGCGCAGGAACAATATTAATATACCATTAAAAATAAACGCATGCATACCGTAGCCAAATGTGACAGCTCTGATTCGTTGTCCTGTGCACACTTCATCCAACTCCCTCTTGCCGACCAATGTGACCTCAGCAGTACCTCCCAACCAACACTAGGGGTACTCTTCTTCTCCTGAGCCCCCCGAGCCGCAAAGGGGCCACACACCCAATACCATAGAACCGCTAGCACCCAGCTCGCCTCGCAAGGTTGATCTACCACTCAATACCTGAGCTGGGCATCCCAACTCCCACAAAATAAGTTCATTCAAGACAAAACTTCAATAGTGTAACGTTACACATAAAGATGAGATCCATACTCCTCCTCCTCCATCCTTTTTATAGAGTTTTTAAATTCCCTTTTCATTTAATTAATTAGGAAAAATCTCCCCCGTACACATGTCACCCATCCCTAGTTGCACCCAAAATTCAATTTTATTAATTAATTAAATATTCCTATTTCTCTCACCCACCTAAAAGCATTCCTAAAAACGCTCCTAGGTGTCCCAAAATTCCCTTACACTTCTTAAATTGCTTACGCCTTACTAAATTCCTAGTTGAGTTCAAAAATAGCAAGTTCCCAAGGCAAGATTCCTTACTAAGTTAGACATTAAGCTTTTTATTTA
>JASDQU010284959.1:8279-19224 GCA_032191745.1 Picea mariana | reverse complement strand
AGGTGTTAGATTTGTGAGGTTCTCGGTCTGAACATGGCAGGCCAAACATAGAGAAACGTCTCTATGGTGAATGCTCATGGTTATTTTCTTCCTTTCTAGGATGGGATGGCATGGAAGTGTGAGGTGCTAAAGTAATAACATAGATGCGTCCTTCATGTTGAAGATTGTACTAATGGGATTTTTCATGGTACACAACTTGTCATTCTTGTTGGTATGGGAGACCCAACAATAGATTAGCACAGTCTAAAGGTGATACATCGCATAGAACGATGTCGCTAGAATGGGCCAATGGAAAAATTTACTATGCACAACCAAGAAAAAATGATGCCAGGTCCTCCCTTTTGTATCCAACCAATTTTACATGGATCCGGGGGGGGGTGATGGGAAGTTTCATATGTTACACTAGGTCTTGGGAGACTAGATTCATTTTGATTACATTCTCTAGAATGAGAGTTGTGAGTTTATTTTTAATTTGGCAGTTATGAGTAAAGAAGGGAACGTTATTACAAGTTGGTTTTGGCATAGTCATGAGAATGAGGGATGGGTCGACTTTGGTCGGGTTGGAATACTGGGTTCATTTTCAAGGATATCAGGTTCAAGGGAATACCTTACATTCAAAATCCAAGGCATGTAAGAATTCCTTGTCAAAAGAGGAACTATAAAAGAGATCTACCTCCCATCGGAGAGGTAAGAAGAGACCATAATTAAACTTAATTATTAATAGCTTGTCTTGTTCATTGAGATGTAGCTAGATACGCAATATGAAAAAGACATTGATGTATCCTTGAACTGACTGAGTGGCAAGTTAGCAGAGTTGCAACCACTTTTCGAGAATATTATGAAGATATCGTGGAGGGTAGAAGCGTTCCCGTAATGCATGACAAAAGGCATCCCAAAAATCAATATTGCCATTTGTCAGAGAAGGCAGTCTACCGAGATCCACGATCAATTCAGACCTTTCCAATTGTGTGTCCCACCAAGTTTTTGCTATTCCTTCGATCTAGAGGGTGGTTATCTACAATTTGGTGGATTCTTCCATCTCGGGGGATGTTTTGAAGTATGTGGAGAGGCTACATATCCAAGAATCTACCGTCTTTCCATTCATTTGTCTAACAAACTTGGGTAACTCAAAACGGGTGTCCAACTACATGGCCACTGGAGTCTGTCATCATTGGAGTAGAATTAGTTCATGGAGAGCCAACGTCAATTATTCAATGGGAGTTGGTGTGGATGTTCTAGACTCCTCACTTGATACTTCTCTTCAAGGCGACATGGTCTATAAGCACAGAAGAGACCCTAAGGAAGGCATGATATTAACCCTTAGAAGGGCACACTCATGCACCAATGAAAATTCATAGAAGAACCCTGCGAAAGGTGATTAGGAAGCTCTAAGAAAGAGAGTGAGGAAAGATATGAAGATCCCAGAAAAAAAAAAAAAAAATTGTGAGTATCATGGATGAAACTTGGTCTTCTCCTTCTTCTTTGTGTTCAAAAACTTCCCCAAGCCACACACTCTAATACCAATTGATCTAAGTGGAGGGCGAATTTAGCAAAGGAGAATCACATTAATGGAGGGTTAATCATTTTTGAAGGAGGGTACACTAAATACCAACACTTCTACAAGGAGGGAGAGGTTTGCATTCCTTTATCCAGTTGCAGAAATATCCAAGATGTCCCAACAACAAGTTAAAAACAAATATAAATGGAGAAGGGGCGCATTGACTGAACGAAGATGCGGGGACTTCACAAAATACGACGCAACAATATAAATGCTAGAAGAAGAGATGTGCACACCATTTTATTTGGTTCGCACCATTTCCTTTGGTGCACAATCATCTAAAACAATCACACACAGAAAATGATTACATAGAGAAGAAAGAAAAGATTCATAAAAAGTTTCATCAATTGAATTAAAGAAAGATGTCCCCTTTAATAATTCATGGAGACTCATTACAACGTTAATTACCGCTTTTATTTTTCTGCGATGCACATTCATTCTGGAAAGAGAAATTTCCTGCAATAATTACTCACACAATCTGACTCAGCTTACTTAGACTCTTGAATGCTTTATTACAATTACAATTACAATTAATTTTCTTTATAGAACTGCCAAACATAATTGTTTCTTATTCTTCTTCTTCCAATAATTGATATGTTAGTTTTTTTAATGTTACTTTTATGTATATATATTTGTGAATGATAATTACTTAACATACATTAAATGTTATTATTATTATATTTTTAGTTTTGTATAATATTTTATATTCGATCCACATATATAAAAACTTATAGATGAAACTCAAGCCACAATCTTTTCAATATTAAATTTTAAATTACATCTCCCTTCTTTAACTATTTTAACTAAATATCCTATTTCTAAATCTCATATTTTATGCTTTATCTTCATTCATAT
Organism: Picea mariana; assembly: GCA_032191745.1. Classification (NCBI taxonomy): domain Eukaryota; kingdom Viridiplantae; phylum Streptophyta; class Pinopsida; order Pinales; family Pinaceae; genus Picea; species Picea mariana. The sequence goes on along the minus strand of JASDQU010284959.1, from coordinate 16,811 downwards.
AAAATGATAACAGAAACATTTTTCTTAAACGATGGATATTTTTTCTTATATCATTTGTATAAATATAGTGAAATGTTGTTCCATTGTTCAAAGTTCAATAGACCTATATTAAAATCAATGTTTATTATTTATTATATTTAATGTATACTGAATATACTCCTGGGTAATAGATTATAATTGTAGTGAGTTGATTTCATGCCAAAGTTAACCCAAATTACTCTAATAAATTATCAATGTTTCATGATTAAAAAAAAATCAAAATGAACAAAATTAATCAAATATAACCACAATGATGATTTTCTCATGAAAACAATTTCATATAAATCGATCTATTCTCATTATTTCATTGATCGCCAAAACGCTGCTAATGGTCAAAAAATTTCACGTGGGCCCATTATATTATAAGTACGTTATATAAATTAAACAGATGGTGAGTTGTTCGAAGGAAGTGAATGGTGAGTTCAGATAGCCTTAATTTAGGGTCAAAATTGTGTTGGGAAGGCACAATTTTAGTGAAGGGATCTCTTGAGCACAGATCCCCTTGAAAAATGATTCCCAAGGATGTGAGAATCCATTCAGTGTTGTATTTACTATTTTTTGGTCATCCACTTTACTAGTTTTGTGTCCTCCACCTTCTCCCCAACTGCTACAAGTTGATCATGGATCTGCCTAATCTTCATGAGATAACTTGTAACCTTCCTAGTTAAATATCTTCCCTTTGGTATCCTTACTTTGACCGCATTTAATGTTGAGCCATAAAAATATGCAATGGATCGTTAGCTTTTAGCTTTAGTATATTTGATTAAGTATTCTCTATGATATCAAAGTGGCATGTTATTTTGCCCAACTTAGGTTGATTCTCTAAGAGTGATTTTGATGTAGTTTGTTTATTTTTCTTTCGACATTTGTCTTATATTATTTGGTTTCCCAGAAAGTAAGCCTTGCAGTTTGACATTTAGTGTGTTGACTATATGAAGCCTTGCAGTTTGACATTTTTCTATCTCTCACATTTTGATTCATTCAGGGATCAGAAAGATCTTATTGGGGAGGCTTCATGCATGATATGCTAGGAGAGTTTCAACACCTCAATAAATGGTCAGTGCAGTTTTTTGTGTTTTCCTAAGGTTATTTTTATGTAGTGTTATTTTTCACAAGTGACTTTTCTACTTTTGAGCCCTTACTGAATATAATATCCTCTCTTGGATTAATTGGAATTGACAGAATTGAGCGATCCCATTGACGTGTAAGCTTTATGAACCATATATTTTAGTGTTTGGGTTTTGGCACTTGCCTTTTTTTAGTAGTGTAGTTATATCAGTGAATAGTTGATATTTATATAGGTTTGAATTATTGAACAAAAGTCATCCTTATTGAATTGGAGGAGAGGGATTTAATATGCAATGGAGTAATAAATAGCTCTATGGATGACTTAGCCATTTGTATTTCTGAAAATGTTTGCAAGTATTCTGAATGGATTGATGAATGTGAGCGTGTAAATAATTCTGGCTAAATGGATGCATCTACAGACTTAGATACCATATCGCATATATCTTGAATATAGTAATTCGATATATGGATGTTTGTTTTCCTGAGATTCTATCTAAAATCTTTGAGAGCGTCTGTAGTTTGGATGTGCACCTTCCTCATAATGTGAAATACAAGAAGCCATTTGAACAAATTCACAATATTCTTCTTTGGCATGTCATGTTCTTGGATCATGTTTGAAAAATGACTATGATGTCCAGTCACTTAATATATCTAATACACGGATGAGAGTTAACATTGGTTGTTATTTGAAACTAGATGGATTAGCTATGTATAGAAAATTAACATTGGTTGTTATTTGAAACTAAACTTGGAATATATATGTGTTGTATATCTCGAAGCCAAATATGCTATAGTTGTTGAAGTACTTAAATTTGTCTTTTTTCGCCCCTTGTTCTGACCGACTATTGGGATATTGAATTTTACATAGTTTGACATTTTCAAATGTCTTGGCATGAGAGATTATGAGCTTTATGTTTGGAGTCCAAATCTATTATGGTTGTTTTGAATTGCTACAATTTGCATTCTATGAATTTGCTCTTCTTCTCAATGTATATATACATAACACTTGCATACTATGTGTGAGGTTGTTGCGCTAGCCAAAGGATACAAATAAATACTTGCAATGACTTCAAGTTCTATTATTGATGGTATAATTGTCTGCTAAATGTGAAACAAATTGTCAGAGGTTTCAGTGAAGGCTCTAGAATTTCTGTTTCTCAGCTATCTCATTGGTATATAGGATCTTGTATTGGATGTCACTTGTTTCAATGTACCAAAGAAAGTACGGTATTATTTTGATCCTTTCTAAAAGTAGGGACTTGCTCTCTAGTATACTTTTGTAGTCTTATTATGCATGATAGCACTTGAGCTTTTGGACTTTAGCTCAAAAATTGCAAGTTCGTGTGATAACACACCCGAGACATATCCTAGTGATCTTAAACCTCATTAGAAAAGACCCCCTTTACCATTTCAAGTTAATCTCCTCCTTAACCAACCTTTCCTAAGACCGATGATATAGATTTAAATATTGATATGGCTAGTATCTTAGAAAAGGTTAATGTACCTATTCCTCTCAGTATTGATATTTTTATTTATTTTTAAATACCTACAACACAGTCACTATTGCAATGTCTTGGAGTGTCACTCCCATAGAAACCATGTCGAATATGATACCTCTTAACCTCTCTCTTTCCACGTTCAATACGTCTCTCTTGCCACATACAAGATGTCTCTCTTGCCACCTCCAAGCCTCCAAGATGTCACTCTTGCCACCTCCAAGCCTCCAAGACGTCTCTCTTGCCACCTCCAAGACATCTCTCTTTCCACATCCAAGACGTCGCTCTTGCCATGTCTAGGATGTCTCTCTTGCCACATCCAAGACGCCTCTTTTTCCACGTCCAAGATGTCACTCTTGCCACATCCAAGACGTCTCTCTTGTGACAATCAAGACGTCACTCTTGACACCTTTGAGACGTCGGTCTTATGAAGACTATATGGGGTTTGGACAATCAAGTCCAAGATGACATGTTTTCGCATGAAATGTCGCAATAAAGATGAAATCTATGTCGTGGGAAAAGCGACATCATGTGAAATGATGTTTGAGGGGTTCTGATGTTTGTCGTTCTCCCCACAATATAAAGTTGCAATTACATTGAACACGTCATCGAAATGTGACCCAAATGTACTAGTGTCACTCGATTTAGCATCAATAATTTGTTTCCCTCCTTCGAGACATGATTCAGAATCAGAATCAATCTCTAACTCAGAAACCTTCACCTTGACCACGAGTGAATTCTTGGAATGACATTCTTCAGTCTTCTACCAAGGCATTTTATGGTACTCACACTATTTTCCCATGTCCTTCATCTTCTCATTGCCCTTCTTGTATTGCGGCTTGGACTGGTTGTCCTAAGAGTGGCCATCTCAGCTCGGTCCCTTGTTGTGTGGGTTGAGGCCACCTTTGCCCTACTTCAGCTGTGAGGAGTTTGCAGATCCAAACTCTCACCTCTTCTGCTTAATTTTTTTCTCGATCTTGACAACGTATCTATAATTCGTTCCCAATGAGGTGATGTATAGAAACTCCATTTCTTTTTTAATGTATCTATGAAAATAGCTATGATATTTAAGCACCATATTTAGCTCAGAGTCTTTGATACCCAATTTGGTACGTCGAGTATGGAAAATATTGGTGAAATATTGTACTGTCCATTCCTTTTCTTGACACAGGGTGGTCCATCTGGTGTACTAGTCCTCATAACTTCCAAGAGGGTAGTATTGTTGTTTAATGGAGCCCTAGAAGGAATCCCATGTAGGGGCCACCACAAATATTTCAGATTCCTCTATAGCCCTTTTTTCATAGTAAGTATCCCACCAGTCCTTAACATGGGGGACGATCTTGAGGAGTGAAAAAGTTATCTTTTCCCTATTGGAAAAATTGTGGACCGAAAAATATCCTTCGAGTAGATTCAACCATTTATCTGTACAACATCTGCATCTATCAGTCCTTTAAATAATGGAATGTCAAAATTTACCTATACTTTGAAGGGGGTTGCATGGCCTCTTGATGAATATGCTTCTCATGTGGGAAGCCATGGAAGGATATATGAAATGTTGTCCATCATTTTGTTCCTTAGTCACGTGAGGGCTTAGTCGATCAACATTTTAATAGGATATCCTTCTCCATCATCTTTATTTCCATCCCCCATGGGTTGTTTTCAGGTTTGGTGTGACCGATCTTACAATGAATCGATTCATTTGAGTCCCAACTTCTTGTACCCAGATCTTGTCGAGGACATGCACGAAGAAAAATTAATGAAGAGAAGATCGATCTCATACCACTCATTCATATTTAGGAGCATAACGAACTGATTAACAGACTGAATACAATAAACACAGAGATATGAAGAACAACACAGATATCTAGTGAACAATATATTTTGTTGAATAAATAAAATAGGATGAAAATGTAAAACTGTAGAAGTGAAACACTTGCTCGAATGGTGGTAGTTATATCTCAGAAGAGATGTGGTTGCTACGTGCATTCATCTGAGAAGAATGATTACAATGATGTTGCATAGGCCTTTGTGATATTACTCATGAATTTCAAAACCCTAGAGATCCAAAAACTTAACCCTAGGAGGTGAAACGCCAAAAGTCATGTGGGCCCCTATGGGTAAGTTGGTACCTTAACTTCCCAAGGTCATAACTTTCGCATATGAACTCTATTTTAGGCACGTGATAACCCATTGGAAAGGTTTTTTAGAGTGCTACTTATTATGCCATCAAACTTTGACTCCATCTATAGTTTGACTATGACGAGCCAAAAAAACATTTCTTGACCTCCAAAATGACCCTCAAAGTACAACAAGATGTTCTTACATCAAAACATACATAATAAGCTAGTTGGATTAGGTGAGAGGCCACCAATATCTACCTCAAAGATTTGTAGGAATTCATACAACCCTAGAAGTGTAGAACCTGCAATTACAAACAAATACAAAAGAACGTGTTGAACTAAAAACATACAAAAGGAGATAGTTAGAATAAGTGGGTGGCCACTAATACCCACCTAGATTAACCTTTGAAGTATAAAGGAGAATAGAGAATTCTCATTGTGTTTTTCCTTTTCCTAAATCTATCGAAAGTTATAAATTATATATCTAGGTTTGATAAAGGCTTAATTAGCAACAAACAAATTTAAGTAAAAGTGGTTGATATGTGTTGATCGACATCGTTTTCCACCTTTTAAAAATGATTTTCCTGATCAAAATATATCAACCACTTTTAATTAAATGTGGTTGTTTCTAATTGACGACTCACATGCGTGGGGAGGATTAATACACCATTAATATATTAATACACAATTAATGTACTAATTAATTGAAAGTATTAATGTACTAATTATTAAAGTATTACTCAATTAATACATTAATGGTCTATTAATTAATCTATCAATACATAAATACATTAATGTGTTAAAGTATTAATGTATTAATTAATCACTACATTAATGTAATTTATAAATTAAAATATTAATACATCCCATTATCTAATATGGATGTGAATTTTGGGGTTGCAATATATCTAGAGAATCCTAGAGAAATATAGAATGGATCCAAAAGAATTTATAACTTATAATCTAATAAGTAAGGACATTACACCCAATCCTATCTTCCTAATAGAAGAAATCCTTCACCCCATCAAGAACATTGCTATGATTAGAACTGTAAATTACAATAACAATATAAACAATATGGATGAAAAGAGGCTTCCCTAAATTGCTTTAAACTCTAGCCAAAAGTTCCAACAACTCAAGCGAGGATGGATAAAGATGCCAAATCTTGGCTAAACCATTGAGGAATAAAAGAAGAAGTCATCATGTAGAATACCGATAATATAAAAAATATTATCATTTCTAAATTTAAGGAAAATATGTGATGTGATAAAGAATTAGAGGATAAAAGGAAACTAAGATACTACAATGAGGTGGCCAAYCSTAATTTATAAGATCAGAAGTACCTCTCGGTTTGAGAAGTGCAAAGACCAAAATTAACATTGCTAAAATAAGAACAAGCTCTCATGAACTACATAGTGAAAGAGATACATACTRAAAGTGGGAGTTGCACAATTCCAAAGACATTGTGGGATGAAAGAATCTATAATATTTGTGACAGTAAGAGGCTTGAAGTAGAAAATCACTTCCTCTTAGATTTCCCTATCTATTCACAAATTAGTTCCAAATTTAAAAATATTTTCCACAATCGAGACCTTCCTAACCTCCTAAGTCATAAAAAATACAATGATCTTCAAAATCTTCTCTCAATGGTTTTTGAGCATAGAAATAAAATTTAAAAGGAATCAAAGTAATCTCTTACCTTCTTAAGTTGTGATAGACTAATTGTAGAGGTTAATCATCATCATCATCATCATAAATTTATTAATACAATAATAATGTATTCATACATTAATAAAGTAATAATAAAGTCACACATTAGTAAATATTTAATATATTAATAATAATAATAATACCCACATATGATGAATAATGTAATAATTTATTAATGGATAACCATTTTGACCACGGTGATTGACTATGTTTTACCAAGAGTATGATTGGCCATGGTTGACAATGGTTGATTATGGTCAACTATGGTTGACCATGACCATGACCATGGCCATAGTTAACTCCAATTGACCATGGCCATGATCATCACTATGGTTGATCATGAATATGGTTAACCATTGCCATAAGTATGGTTGACAAAAAATGACAATGCCCATCACAATGCTTGATTATGGATAAAGTATTAATGTATAAATTAATTGAAAGTTTACTAATACATAAATAAATTAACGTGTTMAAGTAWTAATGTGTTAATTGAAAGTTTACTAATATATTAATTAATTAATTAGTACATTAAGTATGTATTAATACATTAATGATTTATAAATCAATGTATTAATGTATTAAAATACATAAATACATTAACTTGTTGAAGGTAAGATAAATAAAAAAATATGCCTCTATTTTAATTGACCCTCATGCAAGTTTAAGTTATGCTTCTCCTATGATTGTAGAGAACTGCAAATTGAATAAAGTAAAACATAATAAGTCTTGGTTAGTACAATTAGCCACCGATACTAAACGAAAAGTAGTTGAACTAATCAAAGATTTTGTGGTAACATTAGATGGAATGGAAACAGGTGTGGATTTTAATACATTACCTTTGAGATCATATGATACACTCAAAGGCATGGATTGGATTGAAAAGAATGCAGGTGTAGTCAATTGTAAAAATAAAACTCTTGATTGTCTAGATGAGGTGGGACATAATAGAACCATTAAAGGAATACCGTGTGGTGTATCAGTAAGGTGGATTTCTTCTTTATAGTTGAAACGAAACAAAATAAAGGGTTGTGAAATATATGTTGTACATATAAATGAAGGTCTAGAAAAGAGGGTTGATCGTTTGTTAACTAATGACCCTATATTAAGTAAGTTTCAGGATGTGTTCTCAGAATATATTCAAAGACTACCTCCTAGAAGGGATATAGATTTCACAACATATTTAGTATCGGGATCATCGCCAGTTTCCAAAGTGCCATATATGATGAGCATTCCTCAAGTGAGTGAATATTAAGTGCATCTTCAAGAACTATTGGAAAAATAATATATTAGAGTAAGTGTGTCTCCATGGGGTGCACTGGTCCTATTTGTGAAAAATAAAGATAGTATTTTAGGTTGTGCATTGACTATCGACAACAGAACAAAACCAAAATTAAAAATAAGTACCCTTTACCCTATATTGATGATTTGTTTGACCAAGTTGGAGAGGTTAAAATATTCTCTAAAATAGATTTAAGATTAGGTTATCCTCAAATCATGATAAAAGATGAACCCATGAGATCATGATTTGTTTGACCATGGTTCACTATGTTTGACCATGACCATGGCCATAGTTAACTCCAAATGACCATGGCCATGATCATCACTATTGTTGATCATGAATATGGTTGACCATGACCATGACTATAGTTGACAAAAAATGACAATGCCCATCACAATGCTTGATCATAAATAAAGTATCAATGTATTAATTAACTGAAAGTTTACCAATGTATTAATAAATTAGGTATTAATATATTATTGATTTAATAATTAATGTATCAATGTATTAATACAAAAAATAATTAGTTAAATTATTAATTGATTAATTAGTTAAAAAATTAACAAACTATTAAAGTATTATTAATAAATACATTAATAAAGTAATAATACATCGGTTCATAAATACATTAAAGTATTAAATTATCACATTAAAACATTAACACATTAATAAAGTATTAAAGTACTAATAATACATTACTAAAGTAATATTACATTAATAATAATACCCAATGAATGACCATTGATGTGATTAATGTGTTAATGGATGACAAAGTTGTATTAATGTAATTTTGAATATCTCATGCAAATTAATTAAA
>JASDQU010284957.1:0-12825 GCA_032191745.1 Picea mariana | reverse complement strand
ACTCTTAAACATAAAACCTAAAACTTAAATTCACCCTTTTTTATCACATTAAATCCCTTAAGAAACCCTAGTACTATTAATAATTCAATCTAACTCTAACCCTAGACCTTATATTTATAACTCAACACTAATAAATTCCTAGTCTTATTTATAATATTATCGAAAACCTAGTATTGTGAAGTATTATCAATAACCTAACTACCTCATTTACTAACCCTAAAATTGAATTTATTTTTTCCTTAGTTTTAGAAATAGGACATTACAACTAGCCGACCTAATAACAAATCTCAAAACTGTCCTGCATCTACTATTAATTGACGAAGATCAGCAAGCTTTGTAATTGACGATTAGTCCTGATGATGAATCCCGATTCGGATTTGAAACATCGATGACAAAAATGACACCAACTGTGGATTATCCGACAATTAACCTCAAAACTACTCACCACAGAAATCTGAAAACATGTGTTTCCTCTTAAGAGGCCACAAGTTCAAATCCAGAGGGGGGTAGGGTATGTATACCTCCGTAGAATTTACCAGTCAACGTTGGGTTAAGGATTATTTTGACATCATATGAAGTTAATGTTACTAGAGCATCTCCTAAGTTGTGTCCACTTAAAATTAAGCTCAAAAATTTTCTTCCTTGTATTCATCCAGGAGTCTTAGAATTTTGATTTTGAGATATCTCCTTGAGAGTTATAAAAACTTAAAAACCCCTTCCCTCCACTCGAAGGACTTCTTATTCAAACTAGCAGATGATTCTTAGTCATTGTGCTTGAAACAAGTAATTGATAATCAGACATGAACTAAAATGCCTCTAACATCATTTATCTCTATCTATTTTTGAGTAGTTTGGGTTTCTCTTTATGCCATTGCAATAGCTTGCTACTCTAGTTTTTGTATTTCTTGAGCGTCTGTGCACACTGTAATAAAGCTAATCCACACAAATTGCTATAGTTTCCTCCTCAATATATCAATGTCCACATATAAATAATTGGTCACTTTATAACCATTAGAGTAATATTGTCAATTATCTGTCATTTCACAAATTTCAAACAATTTATTAAGGTTATACTTACACCCACCATAATCATTCATGTGAGCTTACTATCAAATGCATCATAACACAATTCAACAAATTCAACATATTTGAGAATCTCATCTTTTAAAACTAGATTAAAGGGATCTAACAACCCATTCCACGTGTATGGTCCATGAATCTTGCCACATATTTGCAAGCATTATGTTTTCACATAAGCCCATCTCTTCTACTGCATTTCTTGAAGAACAAGTAAATGGTTTTTGGTTTTGAGTGGGGATCAACTCTTCATACAGAAGAGTGTCGTTGCTGCTTGAAATTGTCAAGCATGAAGGGGGATCCTCATCCTCTGTAGTATTGAATACACTTGATCTATGATTCAATACATGAATTTATGAATCTCAATGTGGTCAAAGTAATAAAAGGTTGTACATAAGATAAAATAAACAATAAAAGGTGGGATAAGTTATGAATCTCGATGTTATGAAAATAAAAGGCAGGATAAGTTATGAATCCTTTTCCGTCATGAAATATCAAAAGTTAAGATGGTCTTTGCTAGTAATATTATTATTATAAATAGGGGAGGCAGGTTGTGGGGGGAGGGGGTGTTTTTTTCCCCAGAGAAAACCTGGAAATTGAATTCTATTTGAACCCGAGGCTCTCCTCGAACAACAAGGCTAAGGCATATGTGGTTTTTCAGTGGATTCAGATCGCCAAAAAACATCAAATCCACGAGCTGAATATTGTGGGTGACTCAAAAAATACTATAAGATACTTTGTGACAAGATCAAATCCAAAGGATATAGGCTTGAAGGTCCTCATTGGTCGTATCAAACTTCACCTATCCCTTTTCTTTGCTAAGTTTTTCCATGTTCTCAGAGAAAACAATACCTCAACAATTGACATGGCCAACAAATCCATTGGACTAGCCCCTGGTTCCTTATGGATCAATGAGGTGGTAAGTTTAGCCCCCCCTCCCTAATGTCTTTCGCTTGGACTCATGGTGGGGCCCATGGGGATATCGTGGGCATTGGGGTCTCATGCACCGATACACATGGGGATCAATTCATCGTTATATTGTGTTTGGGCTATCTCATCCTAGCCTCCCATGAGTTTMGTTAGTTGATGYAGTCATGGAGTCTAAGCATAAGTTTGGCTTGTGGGTTCTATATGCAGTGGATGGGGAAGGTATAGTGGAAAAGGATCATCGATCCTTGCTTGAGGGAGATGCCATCTGAATGGAAGGTTCTCATCATGACTGAAAGTGGAAGAGGTGGTAAGGTACATCACAACGAGGCTGACTGTTTGGATTTCGTCATCATGCTTGGGTGCTCGCATGGGAAATTAATTGTTGCATGCCTTGGAGGTTCAACAAGGGTAAGCGAATAATGTCCGGTAAAGATTTGGCACAATTGGCAGTTCGTTAATCAATCTAGATGTGAGTTGATGGATACTCAGATGATACTTGGGCATGTCTTGGATATAACATTGGATTGTCACTTTTTAACCCACCTCTCTGGCAATTTCATTGTTGGTTATACCTCTCGAGCCCGATAGGATTGCCTCTCTACTTTCATTATGGGAGGGGTTCTAGATTTTGTTCGTTGGAGAAATTGGTGGCTTTTGGTGGATTCTGGACGAGGGAGAAATTGGTGGTCATGACAAGCTGGAAGCCATGAAGAATGGTGCATGTCACGACCAACATGACGAGTCAATGGAGGCCAAGGAGATGCTTGAACACCCTATTCATTTCACTTATTTATTTTATTTATATCAAGTCAAAAATCACGTACATAATTGACTTCCTCAACAAGATCGACCCAAGAACATCAACTCAAAAACAGATCGACTCAAGAACATCAACTCAAAAACAAGTACGACGAATCCAAAATAGTCTTCAAACAAAATGCGCAGAGATTTGGCTCCCAAGTTCTCCATTAATATTTTTACATTTTGCATCGTAGATGTGAGGGAATATGCATTTAGTCTCCCGTAGTCTTCTTCGATGTGCACATCACATCCCCTTTTAAACAATATCACATAAACTTACAGGTTGTCATTTCGTGGCTTCTTCTGCAACATGCACGTCTCATTAAGCAAAAGATTCTAAAACATGATAAACATTGGTGTTGGTTAAATGTTTTATTTTTATTTTTTTCTTTTTAGATTTTGGTTATGTAAATTTGGATAAAATTGTTATTTAAATTGTATTTTTGAATGTATGGATTTAATATGTTCAAAAATTTTTGAGACATTATAATTTTACAAACTTAACCACTCAAATTTGCAAATTCAATTATTCTTTTCTAAATTTCAAACAAAATCAAATGAAGAAAATCACCTTAAAAACCTAAAAAATAAACCCATTCTTCTAAAAATACCAAAAAGTAAAACGTTAAGAGTAAAAAAAACTATATACAAATTTCAAAACTGTGCTTAATGACAAGAAGAAAATTAAAATTCCCTCCGTTCCACACGTTTTTCATGGATTCCTACACTGCACCAGCTGCCCTGACAAAGATATAGATAGAGGAATGTGGTTGCTCTTCCACCACATCGTTTTGAGCCATGGGTTCCAATTCCGGTCCTTCAGATACCTTGCTACATGCTCTGGTTATTCCTTTGCCATTGCAGAGTCATATAATTCCCATGATGCACTTGGCAGAAAAGCTTTCTTCTGCAGGTCTTATAGTCACCTTTGTCACAACACATCACACCCACTCTCAAATAACTAAAGCTCATTCCAATTCCAATTCCAACCAGTCTACTGAAGCCGATCCTATTCATCTGCGCGCCCGCAATCTGGGTCTTGATATTCTCTCTGCTCAAGTATGGTAAGTAAAAGGTAATTAGAATAGATGTTTAAAAAATATTAAAAAGTTATGTTCAATTGTTTTTAGAAATGAAATGATAAGAAAATTGTAAATATTAAAAGCTATATTGAAATTACACTGAATAGTAATTTAAGATATAACTTATATCTTACTATGTAAAATTATTGAAAAAGAATCTACCCAGAAATAGATGGCACGAACAAAGTAATTAGTATGAAATGAAATCTTCCCATAAAGTAATATGAAACGTAACATATGAAGAAGATATTTGATAATATAACCCGACGTAAATCACGGTTTAATGCATAATCAGTAATCAAAGCATAATTAATCTGCATTGGGAAGGGTGCGAAGGTGGTGGAGATGGAAGTGAGCGATAAATGGTTTGAAACTTTTAAAGCTTGCGAGTTCGAGGAGTGCGGGGTGGAATTGTAGATCACAAATGTTTTGGGTGCAAGATGTATATCACAGAACAGGGGAATGAAAGTTCAATAAGCTTGAAAGACTCCCGTAAATCTCAGTTTAATGCGTATTAATGGGAGATGTCGAGGTTTTCACGTAAATCGCGATTTAATGCGTTTTAATGGGACATGTCCTAGAGGTTTTCGCTTACTAATTCCAATCCTTTCGAACTTGTGTGGTGAGTTGTCACTAGGAAAAGCATAATTAATGTGTATTGGGAAGGGCGCGAAGGTGGCAGGGATGGAAGGGAGCGATAAATGTTTTCAAACGTTTTGTGAACCCGGGTAGAGTGAAGCTTGCGAGTTCAAGTGCGGGGTGGAATTGTAGAGAACGAAAGTTTTAGGTGCAAGATGTATATCACGGAACACGAGGAATGAGAGTTCGTTAGCGCCAAGCTAGGAACCCGTGGCCATAAAATTGGATAAGTATGGAAAGGAAGGGCGGTCGACTGGGCTCCCGTAAATCGCGGTTTAATGCATATTAATGAGAGTTGTCCTTGATGTTTTCGCTTATTAATGCCAATTTTTTCGAACATGTGTGTTCAGTTGTCACTAGTAAAAGCATAATCAATGTGCATTGGGAAGGGCGCAAAGGTAGCGAGGATGGAAGGGAGTGATAAATGCTTTGAAACATTTGTGAACCAGGGTAGAGTGAAGCTTGCAAGCTGGAGAGATTGTAGACCACGAAAGTTTTCGGTGCAAGATGTATATCATGGAATTGTAGATGACGAAAGTTTTGGGTGCAAGATGTATATCATGGAACACAAGAAATGAGAGTTTGGTTATGCCAACCTAGGAATCGATGGCCATAGATTTGAACAGGTATGAAAAGCAACGACAGTCGGTCGGACTCCTGTAAATTGCGGTTGAATAATTTTTTTGCTTATTAATTCCAATAAGTGAACTTGTCTGTTAATTTGTCGCTAGTAAAAACATAACGAATGTGCATTGGGAAGGGCGGGAATGTGGTGGGGATTGAAGAGAGCGATAAATGGTTTGAAACTTTTTTGAACCTAGACATAGTGAAGGTTGCGGCCATAAAGTTGGTTAAGTATGGAATTGTAGATCACAGAACTTTTGAGTGCAAGATGTATATCACAGAACATGGGGAATGAAAGTTGGGTTGCGCCAACTCAGGAACCGACGACCATAGAATTGGCTAGGTATGAAAAGAAATGACAGTCAGTCGGACTCTCGTAAATTGCGGTTGAATGCATTTTTTTTCTTATTAATGCCAATAAGCGAACCTGTGTGTTGAGTTGTTGCTAGTAAAAGAATCTTGAATGTGCATTGGGAAGGGAGGGAATGTGGCAGGGATTGAAGAGAGCAATAGATGGTTTGAAACTTTTGTGAACCCGAGTATAGTGAAGCTTGTGAGTTCTAGGAGTCTGAGGTCGAATTGTAAATCACAAAAGTGTTGGGTGAAAAATGTATATCACGAAAGTGTTGTGTGCAATATGTATATCACGGAACATGGGGCATAAGAATTTGATAGCGCTATGTCGAGACCCTGCAGTGAGATAATTGGCTAAGTGTTGAAAGGGGCAACGGTCGGTTAGGTTCATGATGTGACGATATAGATGGAGATGAGGATCTAACAGTCGACTAACCTGGAAAACCGCGACCAATCCAGGAGCTTGAGAAAGTTAGGTTCAAGTTTAAAAAGATTTTGTTTATATTTATTTAAAATGTATTCATATTAATGTATATTAATAGATTATTTGTGGTCCAAGTGTAAACCATGTTCCAATTTGTGGAGTAATTGTAGACCATAGAATTTTTCGGTGCATGATGTATATCAAAAAATTGTAGATGACGAAAGTTTTGGGTGCAAGATGTATAATGGCGCCAACTCGGGGACCGACGTTGGATAGGTATGAAAAGCAGCGACGGTCGGTCGGACTCCTATAAATTGCGGTTGAACACATTTTTTTCTTATTAATGCCAATAAGTGAACCTGTGTGTTGAGTTTTCACTAGTAAAAACATAATGAATGTGCATTGGGAAGGGCGAGAATGTGGCGGGGATTGAAGAGAGCGATAAATGTTTTGAAACTTTTGTGAACCTGGGTATAGTGAAGCTTGCGAGTTCCAGGAGCCCGGGGTCAAATTGTAAATCACGGAAGTGTTGGGTGCAAAATGTATATCACACGGAAGTGTTGGGTGCAAGATGTATATCACAAAACACGGGGCATAAGAATTAGATAGCACTAAGTCGGGACCCCATGGTGATATAATTGGCTAAGTGTTGAAAGGGACGATGGTTGGTCGGGCTCATCATGTGACGATATAGATGGAGATGAGGATTTGGCAGTCCACTAACCTGAGAACCCACGACCAATCCAAGAGATCGAGAAAGTCAGGTTCAAGTTTAAAGAGATTTTGTTTATATTTATTTAAAATGTATTCATATTAATGTATCTTAATAGATTATTTGTGGTACAAATGTAAACCATGTTCCAATTTGAAGGGTGTTTTCATCTCGCAATTTTTTCTCAAACCCATAAGAAATAGACAAAAAATATACGACTTAACATTTTGCATATGGAAGCACATTTTGAAATATAGGAAGCTATAATATATGCACAATATTAAACAGGAACATGACCCCAACATGTACAGGGAAATGAGTTAATTTTAAAAAGAAATACAAAATTCAAAAAACAACACCAAACATTGAAGATCACCATAGAACAACCTCAAATATTTTATATCCAGATAAACTGGGTTAAAAAATACATTTGCGAAGATTTCTCAAAATAGTTGTCTTGGAATTTGTAAAAAATATGTAGTTCAGTACATATTCTGTGAAATATAAATGTGTTTTCCATAATGACTGGGATTGGGGCTCTCACGGACTACAAAGAAAAGATGTACAAGAATCAAGTTTGAAGAAAGAGGAAATTCGGTGATGGAAAACAACAAGACTTGGCAAAAAGAAAGAGAAAATTGTCAGTCCTTAGTTAAATCTTTGTTAGAATAATTGGATGAAGACATCGACAAAGACAAAAGAATGTGATCAGTAACAACTTACTATGATGGTGTCTCATGCCTTGTCATTTTCTCGCTGATGTCCTTTTATGGATTTCCTCAATAGTTATGGGAATCATGTGAAGCATCCTTTGCCCTTCATTGGTAATCTTGTCGACAACCTTTTTGAACCACTCGTCAATGTAGCTCCTCATGGGCGCCACGTTGATTTCATACCCGATTTTTATATTGAAGAATTCAGTTTCCATGTCCCTTAGATCAATAGAGAGGTTGTGTAATGCTTCTTAAATATATTGGTTTTTAATCAAATAACTAACTAGCCTATTTATCACATCATCTTCACCATATTCAAGAATGCCATAGAAATTTTCAAATGACAGTCTTTTATAGATATGAACTTGATCATCAAATGCTTGCTTGGTTTAAAACAACGAGTTGAATATTAATTTCGGGTCTTGGACTTCATTGGTGCTGCCAGCTAGATCTATCTCAGTTAGCTTCTTGAATAGTTTGTCTCTTCTAGATATGGCCTAGCTACATGCTTGAACAATACCATTCAGGTTTTTTACCTTTTCTTTCTAGCATGCATTTAGCTGGTCTATTTGATTCGGGGAAGGGATATCATCCTCTCTTCTTAGGAATTCCATCATACCAGTAACTTTAACACCAAATGGTACAATTTCATCGAGGTAGAAACCTTGCTCATTCTTGAGATCTGCTTGCAAATACTCATGAAAAACATGTTCTCTTGTTCCAAAAGAGACCATACTCTTTGACATCTCCCAAGATTTTGTTATTAATTCCATTCTTCTCTTTATATTCTTTTCCACATAGCCTCAGGCTGATGTGAGAAGGATTGTTGTTCATTTTAAATTTGTCGCAGGTGCGGTGGACCTGATCATTGCCAAAGGAGTAGAAAACAGTGGAAGAGACATTATAACTCCCTCCAATTCTTTGATTCGCTCCTTTAACATGACTTTTTATACTTCAAAGACGCTAATAGAGTTGTCTAGAGCATCTCCATTTTCTCGATGCATTTGGGAGATCTAGGAAGGGCGCATGTTGCATAGGTTGATCTTTGAATGAGATTTCCCTTTCTTATTATTTACATCTCTCTTTTCAATAACCATTTTTTTGGATTCACTATAAAAAACAACGCTCTGAAATGCAAAAGACTCTTCTTCATCGAAGGTATCAGTCCCAATTATTTCCATCTATGGATTATGCGGAGAAGTTCTCTCTAGCTGGTTGTCGTCGGGGAGCATTTTTTCAATGTCAATTTCTAGTTCCATATATTTGAGGGAGAGATCATGGATATCAATTTCTCCCCTCGGTCCCTCCTGTTCTTGCACTATTGTTTTCCTTTTCTTGCTCGTAGAAATTTTGTGAGAACTTTCAATTTTGTTGGAGGGAGGGTTCTTATCTCCTCCTCTTCTTGAAGAACTATGTGTGAATTTCTTTCTTGGGTAGGTCATTGGAGTACTGCTATGAGATGTTGTAGTCTTGGGTGTGGCGGTCGGGGATTGGGAAATTTTCTCACTTGGGCCTTTTCATTTCTTCTTTTACAAATCATTGGTGTTGAGTATTTTCTCGAGGTTGTCGGTGTCAAGATAAGGACTTCCTGAGGAATTATCTTCGTCTTCATTCAGGATAGTGTTAGTGAAAGAACTTTTGAAACCAACAACCAATAGGTGTTCTACAAAAATACCATCAGGGTCGAACCCTTTTACTTTTTCATCACATTTCAAATTGAAGTTGTGGAAGTGGCCCGCGAAACCATCAATCTTGTTCATATTCCTAACCATGAAATCCTTGAATTTCCAAGGGAGAGAGATGAATTGACTTTTTCTCTTTTCATGGGAAAAATGAAACCAGTAGGTGTATTGCCTTGCTATTTCAGCAAAAACATTGTACCAGATCTGTGACATGGAAGGAAGAAAAGATTTTGTTTGGACCCAAAAATCCTTATAACATTATAGTTCTCCATTTATTTTAGTGTGCCCTTCCTATCCAGGAACTTGGTCGCCTGGTTAGACAACTGTGGAAAATACTTTCCAAATATCAATGCTTTAAAAATTGAAACAAAATCATTAAAGACTTCATAAAAATGTTGGGAGGCATTGTGTCTTCATAATATCTAGTACCAGAAGGTTACTGGGTCAAATTCATAGTTTACCTTTTTACACATAGATAATCCAAGGAATGGACAACAATTCACCACCGTAAAAATTAAATAAAATGACATAAAGAATTTATTCTGCCTTGTGTATTGCAATAACTAGGAAGAGATTTCAATGGAAATCAACTTACCCCAATGGAAGATGGCTTGGTCCTTCACCGTAAAATATAAAATATACAGAATCATCTGAGATATGTTGGTTGTAATTTCTTGTCCCATTATCCTCATGAAAAGCCATGCAATTTCTCAGAAAGGGTTTTTAAATGCACTAACCTGTAATCTGGTCATGTCCTCGGGACTGGCCGCTGAGTTCTCTAAGAACTTTGACAACAGGTCCAATTCATTATCATGCTTCTTTAATAACTCTCTACAATTCTCTCCCTTGAAAGTAGGCGTTGGGTAGGAAGTCTTAACATCTTTCGAAATACTTGAGGCGATAGGGAGACTTGGGAATGGTTCCGCAACTGGATAATCCACTGGTTCAGAATATAGTTTTCGGCACAGCAGGTGACCAACTCCTTATAGTAAAAAAATTCTGGGACACAACCTAGTCATGCAATTCTAGATGTCTGATATCTTCCTTCTGGGCAGAATGGAATGAGTAGTAGTCATAAGCTATGGACCACTGAAAACTCTGTTCCTCGCGCTCGAAAATATTCAGGGTATCTCCACATAAATGTTGTCGAGATACAACCATAAGTGGATGAAAATGTTCCTTTTCTCCTAATAGTATTTAAAATGAACGTTGGAGCATGATAATACAATCTCCCGTAAATTTTGGTTCAATGCATTTTAATGGGAGATGTCCTCGACCTTTTCTCCTATTAATGCCAATCTTTTTGATGTCTATAGTGGGTTGTCACTAAAAAAGGAATAATTAATGTGCATTGGGAAGCATGTGAAGGTGGCGGGGATGGACGAGAGAGAAAACTGCTTCGAAACGTTTGTGAACCTAGGAGCCTGGGAACCCGCGAATCTGTGACAACAGGAGGTGAAGAATTGACTAAGTATGGAAAGGCGGGGCATAATTCCTTAAAAAAGCTAAAGTAAATAACATTTTTTCCGAGCTCAAGATCCACAAAAAAGAAAAAAATCAGATGCCATAATATTGACCTCTGCGAATTCGATAATAGGGAGGTTTAGTTGATGGATCCAAAAGATAGTATTTAGAATGAACATTGGAGGATAGTAATACAATCTCCCGTAAATCTTAGTTTAATGCATTTTAATGGGATATGTCCTCGAGCTTTTCGCTCATTAATGCCAATATTTTAGAACTCGTGTGGTGAATTGTCACTAATAAAAGCGTAATCAATTTGCATTGGGAAAGCGTGCGAAGGTGGCAGAGAAATCAACTAAGTATGAAAAGGCGGGGTGATCATATGGACGTAAACAAACTCATCGTAGGTAGAGTAAAGCTTGCGAGTTCGAGGATTCCAGGGTCGAATTGTAGATAACGAAAGTTTTGGGTACAAGATATATATCATGGAACAGGGGGTATGAGAGTTCGATAGCACCAATCCGGGAATTGGTGGTCAGAAACATTAACTATGGGAAAAACATTGTCAGCTATGTAATATACATGTACCTCGACAAAATCAGGTTCAAGTTAGAAGATAATTTGTTTATATTTACTTAAACACTACTCATATTATTTAATTTTATTAGTATTTTTTGTGGCCCAAAGGGAAACCATGTTCAAATTTGAAGGGTGGATTAACATTTTCATATGCAAGCATACTCTCAAATATGCCAAGCTGTAATATATGCACAATACTAAAGAGGGGCATCATGTCAACACCTTTGTAGATGACAATGGGCTAGCACAATATTGAATTATTTCTATGATGATGCCTTAAAAAAACTAAAATAACCAACATTTTTTTTCCAAATCAAGATTGATAGAAAGAAACTAATTAGATTCCATAATATTCTCCCATTAATGCATTTTAATGGGATATGTCCTCAATTTTTCCTCTTATTAATGCCAATCTTTTTGAACATCTGTGGTGATATGTCACTTGTAAAATCATAATTAATGTGCATTGGGAAGGGGCGAAGGTGGAGGTGATGGAGGAGAAGGAAAAATTCTTTGATACTTTTGTAAACCTGGGAGTTCGTGAACCCACGAAAATTCGAAGAAACGACTAAGTATGGAAAGGTGGGGCGGTCAAACGATATTATCGTAGGTAGAGTGAGGCTTGCGAATTCGAGTAGTCCGTGGTCAAATTGTAGATCACCCAAGTTTTGGGTGCAAGATGTATACTTCGAAAAAAGGGCATGAGAGTTCGATAATGGCTACCTAGGAACCCGCAGTCATAAAATTGGCTAAGTAAGGAAACGAACGACATTCTGTCGGACTCATGATGTCAAGATATATATCAATATATAATTTCTCAGTCCGCCACCCGGGAACCCGTGAGCATAGAAATGCGACTAAGTATAGAAGAGGAAAAATAAAGGGAGAAAAGAACTTTATGCCTCACACAACAACACTTTGTCTGATAATTATCAAGTGATAGAAACACATTAACTATGGGAAAAACATTCTTAGCCATGAAATATAGTTGGAGCTCAACAGACCCTGGTTGAATTCCAAAGAGATGTTGTTTATATCTATTTCAGCAAGCTCGTGTGTAGAGTGAGGCTTGTGAATTCGAGGATCCCAGGGTTGAATTTTAGATCACCGAAGTTTTGGTTGCAAGATGTATACCCTGAACACAGGGCATGAGAGTTCGATAGGGCCTAGCCGCGAACCCGTGGGATAAAATTGGCTAAGTATGGAAATGAACAACGATCGATCGAACTCTTGATGTGAAGATATAGATGGATATAGGATTTCTGACTCTGCAACCTCAGGAACCAACGAACATAGATATGCAACTAGATATAGAACCAGAAATGGATAATAGAGGGGAAGAAGAAAAGGGAAAAACAGGCAAGTATAGAAGAGGAAAAAGAAAGGGAGCAAAGAACTTTATGCATTACACAACAACACTTGGTCTTAAGTATGGAAAGGGGGGGTGGTCAGATGGAGTTATCATAGGTAGAGTGAGGCTTGTGAGTTCGAGGAGTCCGTGGTTGAATTGTAGATCACCAAATTTTTGGGTGCAAGATGTATACCCGAACACGGGGAATGAGAGTTCAATAGCACCTAAGTAGGAACCCGCGGCCATAAAATTGGCTAAGTATGGAAATGAACGAAATCCGGTCAGACGTGTGATGTGAATATATAGATAGATATAGAATTTCTCACTCCGTCACCCCGGGAACCCACGAGCATAGATATGCAACTAAGTATAGAACCAAAAATGGATAATAGA
>JASDQU010284954.1:0-14511 GCA_032191745.1 Picea mariana | reverse complement strand
ACAATTATGGCACATACATGGGTATGGTAGGGAGCTTTTGCTCCTAAGATGATACAAATGTCTACTCTCGACCAAGTCAATTTGAGCTACAAGCTGGTTGCTGTATATTGCTTAAATGAGTTATGCAAGCACTAGTCCAGGAGACTAGGTTCTGTTTACTTAAATGAGTACATCCTCTAATGGAGATGGGTGTTCTATCAACTGCGAGTATAATAGTCACTGATATTTTCCTTAAATAAGCCTGGGCGAGAAAAACTAACCTGAAGTATAGGACAAAAGAAGTGATTTGGAGGCGTAACATCAATTTCCTCTCTGATATATCTGGTTTGACCAACAACAAAGGCTTTGAATCTCTCAAGTTCTGGCAGAATATCCTTTTCCAAGTCTGGCCTGTCCCTGCGCCAAAACTCTGCACATATCAATCCTAATATTGCCAATTCCAGGGCCTCATGAAGAGGCCAATCTCCAGCATTTTCGTCCAGGATCTGCTGAAATAAGCCATTCTCAATGGCTGCTTCAACGACATCTGTTACAGCCATGGGTGGTTTTGCTGTCAGAATTTGCAGAATCATTATTCCCAGTCTGACTTGACCATTACCCTAAAAATACATTATTATTCAAAAATCTCAAATAACATCATTCTATTCTATTCTAAAAATTATTTTGTTTTAAAAATTTTCAAAACAGATTAAAAAAAGCTTGTAACCTTCAATTTTTTTGACCTAAAAAATTAGGCTAAACACCTAAATTTTTGCTGAATTTTCACCAAAAACTTTGTCGGAAAATGGCCCAATTTAAACCATTTTTATCCCAAACACCAATATATTGCTAACTCAAGATCTGTCTATGATTTAACTAGGTATTGGATCGTCGCGAACCTTGTCCAGAAAAAAATAGGCAGTCTTCAACTCCATATACTATGCCATCGATATTTACATAAAGACTTATGCGATCGATATTTACATTAAGATTTCAACAGATCTCTGTGAATTGAAACAATGGCGAGCAATCAAAATCGCAGGAGATACAGGTTGAGTTTGTTTCATCTATTTCATCGGTCAGGACCGGCTAGACTCAAATATTCTGGATCCTCTCGCAGGCTGAAAAACAAGGAGCAAGTGAAAGAGGCCCAGACAGATGAAGGACCAAGTTGCAGCCACGATCAAAGGAAGAGAAAATCATGGCGGGTGAGATTAGGTGAAGTGGGAAAGCTTTTGTTTTATCCCTTAAAAAGCCTCAGGAAATCATTTTCAGGATCCTCAAAGCATGCTCAACAATCACCGGAAAACATGACGGTATACCAAACACCGGTATCAGTCATTTTGGAGCTCGAGTCCATAACTCAGATTCGTATCAGTGATTTTGGAGTACAGGAGTTAAGGGACATTTATGAAACTATCATAAAAGCATTTATGAAAGCAGTAAGAATTGGCCTAGGAAGAAGCGAAGCCCGCAATAAGACTTCAAACTTCCCAGCCAATCAAATTGTGACAAATTCATAAATTTTTTATTAAAAAAATTATGTATATAAAGTTTCTAAGTTAAACATTAGCATTTTTACAAAAATTCGAAAGTCAACCTTCAACTAATGCAAAGTCAGCGATGAACTCATCGCTATAGTCCCTGCCCTTGGCCTTCCGGCAGGGACTAATAATGAAGTTGAATATAAACCAATTTAATAAAAAGTAATTATTAAGTATTTTTAGTATATAAATAATGAAGCAATGTAGTATATAAATAATGAAGTTGAATATAAACCAATTTCATAAGTATTTTTAGTATATAAATAATGAAGCAATGTAGTATATAAATAATGAAGTTGAATATAAACCAATTTCAGAAAAAGCAATTATTAAGTATTTTTATAATTGTCATTGTTGATTATTGGATAACTATCAATATAGATAAATAATTATTGATTGTTGAAAATTGTTATTGGAATATAAATATATAACTAATTGAAATATAAATATATAACTAATGAATTGGATATAAATTAATTTCATGAAAAGTAATGGTGAATGGCTTTTTTCTTCTTCTTTAATTATATGGTGGTATTGATTTATTAATATTATTGTCAAAGTTGTGGTGGTATATTAATAGTATTGTTAAATTGTTAAGTTGTGGTGGTATATTAATAATATTGTCAAATTATTAAGTTGTGGTGGTATATTAATAATATTGTCAAATTGTTAAGTTGTAAAGAAAATGTTTATTTAATTATATGGTGGTATTGATTTATTAATAATATTACCAAATTGTTAAGTTGTGGTGGTATATTAATAATATTGTCAATTTGTTAAGTTGTAAATAAAAGGTTTATTTGTGTTTTAATATACATACAAAGTTTAATACAAGTCTTAGGTGATTTTTAGGATATAATTACCCTTAAACTTATAAAAACTCTTCTAAATGGGATGCAATTCCTTAGGGTGTATTTCACAAAGTACTTTTAATTAAGAAAAAAAGATAGTATCCGAGTTGAAAATTCACGAAAATCATATAATAATTGTTGAACTTTCAAGTTCAATATGAGAATTCTATGGATGATTCATATATGTACTCTATATCAAATACATGTTTGCATATAAATGATTAATTGTTGTTTTATTTGTTAAAGATTACATCGCAACTTGATTGATTTACAAACTTGGTAAAGTTGTTAAAATGTGTAAACCTAACTTAAGGTGGACAAAGGACCGGCTAAGTGGTCCTAAATAGTCGACTAAGGGTCAATTGAGTGGTCTTGATTGATTGATTGAGGGTTGACATAGTGATCTCAAATGGTTGACTAAGGGTTAACTAATTATTCTGGATTGGTCAATTGAATGGTCTTAACTAGGTTGTTTAAGATTGATTGGGCACATTCAAAGTGGTTTTGACTTACCGATTGGGACCACCTTGGTTGATAAAATTTAACCAAATCAACCTTTTTGAGATGAAGATTGTTGATGCACTCAAATAACCTACACTTATAAATAAATGCTCACATGTTGAGCATTGCATAATAAATCACAATAAAGAAAATGTGTTTTGAGTTTTTTACTCTCTATGCTTTAATGTTGTAACGTTGTTTCTAAACACCACACTATTTGCTTAGACTCTCCTTTTTATTTTGCAATGCACTTATGATTTCTTACATGACATTGAAGCTTATGGTTTCAAGGTCCTAGCTTGGTTCCAATTGTTGCAAGGCATGTTGGAGGTCCTTGCATCACAAAAATATTGTGGATGGTACTTGCACTACTAGAAGTTGAATATCTAGAAAGGACCAACTTGTAATTTGGACTTGCAAGGTTCTGGATCAAGGTGTTGCAGTAGTAATATGGATTCAAGTAGGATTTTGTGGTGCTCAATTGGAATAATTATGGCATGTGGGCACATGAGATGGATACTTTGTTGAAAAGTAAATCCCTATGGTAGTTTACCAAAAATGTTGTTCTTGACCATAAAAATGAACATGAAAAATTCATGGTTAATGATAAGAATGATGAATTTGTTGGGGTGATGACCACCTATATCTCAAGGAATATTCGAGTCCACAATATCTAGATAAATTAATCAAACGAAGTGTAGAAGAAGCTGAAGAAGTTATTCATTAAGGTCAATGAAATTTAGGTTATGTAACTTGAAAACAATAGATCTCTCTTGAACCCCTCTCATTCGATAGGATTGAGGACTGCTTGTGTAAAGGATATATAATTGAAGCTATATGAGGATGTGAAAAAGACTTCCCAAAGAAGGAAGGACGACTGTTAGAATTGATTTTGATAAATTTGAAAACACCTTATGATGTTTTATGTTCCACATTCCATGAAAATTGGGGTTCAAGGGAATAAGATGGTAAGGTTTATACTTTTGCCTCTTTTTTTGCCTTCGTTAGAACACAAAGGGTTTGCTTGATGAAGGATATATTATCAATAAACAACATGCTCACTTCAGTAAAGGAAATGGTATACAAAACTACAAAAAAGTAGATCGAGAAGGAAATTAGGAAATAATCCACGGGGGAGACATCCATGATAAGGGTTTTGAATACCATGTTGACAGAGGAAAGCATATAGTTGATAGTCAACATCAATCCATGAATGTCAAGAACAAGAAAACTTGCCATGATTATGGAAAAATAGGGCACTTTTAGAAGGCTAGCTTGAAGAGAACTTTTGAACTTGAGGAGAAGATTAAAAGGCTCAAAGGTGATCAACAATGACACCCTCAAGAAAATAAAGGCGATAGGAATCATGCTTCCTTTGTTATTTATTTTCAAGCATTACATGCTCATACTTCTAAACATGAATCGACAATGGACTCCATGGATTCACTAGTATAAGGAGAACACCTTCTAGTGAAAGTTTTTAGTGTTACAAAATTTGGCAAAATTTTCAAAAAAACCTCTGCTACAACCTCCTCTATTAACTATGGAGGTTTTAGTGGATGTTCCTTATAACTAAAAAAATTTGGGCGGGTGGAGGTTGTACTGGAGGTTTTTTTTTGGTGCTATTCTTGTCAAAACGCACTAGTGCGGTATTGAAAAACCCGCACTAGTGCGTTAATATAATACAAATTCCCCAGTGCGTTAATACAATAAAAATGCCCCGGTGTGTTTATAACTATTGTGAACCGGTTTCGCCTTTTTCGTCGTATGCAAAGCACCGATGCTTTTATAATTTCTACGCACCGGTTCCACCTTGTTTTCATATGAAGTACCGACGTATTTTAGGTTTTGTACGCCCCAATGCATTTAAGTTATAGTGGTCACCAGAGTGATCAAGTTATCCTGAGATCGAGTGTATTTAATATAACACGTGACCCAATTCTTGTATAATTAATACGTATCAGTGTTTTTTTTACCATGTGCACCGAAGGGTAGTGAAATTTTAAAGTGAGATGTCAACGCCATTATTTTTACTAAGCATTGATGTGTATATTATTTTTTATTATTTATTTATTTTTTCTACTGGGGGAATTGACAACTCACGGTTCTCGTACTCGCGTGACATGGGGTCGATCCTGGTCGGCTACCACTATAAACCCAGGTGCAACCACCCAGCCCACAAGAATGACGCACGAGTAAATTTGGGTGAGAATCGAACATGAGACTTCATTTTACAAATTTCCTTCCATTTACACGACACTTGCCAATCCGTCTACACCCGTGCGAGCATCGATGTGTATATTATAGTAAAGGCATCGATGCGTAAATAATATTTAGATCTCTGGTTCATATAATAAAATTAACGCATCGATGTATACATTATTTTTAGTGCCCCAATGTATATTTTAAACATGAGCACCTGTTGATCCATTTTTTTGACCAGTCTAGTAGTATTATGTAGTTACTATTAGGATTTCTTTTACACCTTTCTTAGCCTACTTTTCTCTTTTCTATTACATAAAAAAATAGCCAAGCACTTAGTCGTTTTTCAAAAATGCAGATGCAGAGTTGCATAACAATTCTAAAACTCTTTTTTAATTACCTAGGTCCACAACCCCACACTCACCAAAAAAATTTACTTTGTTTCATCTTCTATTTTCTTTTGGTACTTAGTCAATTTCAAGTGATGCGGATGTGGAGCTACTTACCATCCCTTAATTCTTTATTATGTCTCCACCTTCGCAAGTCCACAGGTTCGCATTCACTTTCCAGTTTTCACTTCTTTTCATACTTAGCCATATTTCTCATTACATAGCATATTTCCTTACTCCCCATCACTTTTCCATTTCTAGTAGATTCGCACATCTGCAAGTCTGCATTTCTCCCAACACTTAACCGTATTATCAATTTCAATGCAGGCATTGTCACCCTTTCTTGAATATTGTTTCACAAGCATTTATGTCCGCAACTCCACAACTTCGTGTTATACTCTTAGCATTTCCCATACATCATTTTACACCTCCATACTTAATACTTTCTGTCCATCATACCATCACATCACCATTTACCATCAAATTGATTACCCCTTTCACATCACCCACCACTAGCAAACGCATAATGTCGTTATTAACGCACAATGCATCGATTAAGGGTCACAATAAATCCAAGTCTCATGAAAACTGATGACATTTAAAGCATGATCTATGGTTGATTGAGTTACCAAGGAAGTACGTAGTAGAATTTCAATAAAAAAAAAATGTTGTACGTATCGACAGTAGCGCCACATTTGTAAAAAGCAGAAAACATGTCAAGTAAGAAGAAATAAGTATTTTTTGGAGATACATTGAACACACTGGGTCGCGAAGATCAACAATTCCAGTGGTCCAGGGCATACAAGTACTAAAAGTCTCTTCCTCTAGCTGAAAAGAAGA
This sequence comes from Picea mariana, assembly GCA_032191745.1. NCBI lineage: Eukaryota > Viridiplantae > Streptophyta > Pinopsida > Pinales > Pinaceae > Picea > Picea mariana. Next base: position 8,205 of record JASDQU010284954.1, on the reverse strand, counting down.
TGAACCTAATCTGGACCTCAGGAATAACATTGGCAGGATGTGTTCCAGAAGTAATTGATATGAAATAGATTGTTCAATGGTGTGCAAATAAATTTGTTTTTGAACAGAGAATAATTCAAATTCAAGGTCATCAAACCATTTCTCTAGATCCTTCAACATTTTCTAAATGTTACGACTCCTTGCACCAACTATATGATTCAAGTGTGAGGAAGCTGGTGAATTTTTTAAATATCATAAGGGAGGGAACAAACTGTTTAGAAACTATTTGGAAGATCCAACATGTAACCCTGGTACTTCTAGAATTGAGGTAAATTTGCTAAAATACCCATACAGTGAATTTGCTTGGTTATTTGCCCGCATTATCAGTTTGGAATCTACTATGTTTGTAACAATAAATGTTATATATGCTATGCATTATGCCCCACATGAAAAAGATATCATTAATTGGGGTTATCTCATCTCAAGTGAAATTTCTTTCCAACTGAATAACCTAAAAAAGACCCATAAATTCTGTATGGCTTCTTACCTCATTTTCACCATTACTTATGACCATGTTTTTGAAGATTTTCCTTGGGAAAAACACATGGATTTTAAGTTAGAACCAGATTATGCATGGTATTCAATTTTGTACAGACATAAAGCCCAATACAGTTTATACCTAATCCACAACAATTTCATCTCAGAGTTCAAAAGGATAATATTTAGACATAACACATCAAGGCTATCCTTAGAGGCAACTTCCTTCCTCACTGGAAAAAGGATTTATGAGTTGTCTGAAGAATTCACTGTAATTAGAATATTTGGTAGTAAGAACAAACCTTTCCTTTTACCATTTTATACATTATATAAACTCTTTTTTGGAGAAGTATGCAGGCAATACAAAAATTGGGCCCATTTCTTCCATGCCAAAAGGAAAAGACAGTTTATACCCCTGCCATGGAAAATTGGGGATTGCATTGTTAAACATATAACTCACCTGAATGAGTTGGCGGGACATCATGAACATATAAGTTTGAAGGAAGCCAAACTTGTTGAATGTTTTGACCTAGATAACAAATTCACTACACATATGCAGTTAGTGGGGTATTCTTCACACTTCATCATATTTGAACAATTTCAAGAAGGTGGCGTAGATAATTTGGATCTTCAGCAATTAACGACCTACCAAAATTCAAACAATTCAAGAGAAGTAAATAGTACAAATGAGGTACACAAACAACACGACAAAGAAACAACAAACCAAAACCCTAACTCATCGACAATGTCTCAAAGAAGCACTCCATCCAAAATGAGGAGCAGAACCAGTGGAATGGATGCTATAAAAACACCAGTTGGAGCTAAGATGATGATGGAGATAAAAATGCATCAAGGAAAAACCTTGAGAAAACACGTGTTTCATACACTCCTATAAAAAGAAAAATAAATCTATCATCAGTGGAAATAAATGCATCAAAAGTCCAGGAAAGTCCCCGTGTGATGAACATGGACGATATCATTGAATAACCTGACTGGTCTGTGCAAAGGCTGTTAGAGACGAGAGAAATAGTCGATGATATTATGACTCGAGATCTTGATATATTTGAAGAGGAATTTGTCACTCTACACCATGCGGCTTACAATCATGAAACTAAAAAATTATTGCTAGAAAAAGTTAATACCAAGAATAATAAGTCATTTGAATGATGGAAATATTCGATTGACTTGGATGGACTAGCACCATATAAAATTGCATACTTTCATGGAGCTACTGGATATGCATTAAGACAATCAATTGACAAAATGAAAAGAGAAAATTTGGAACTAAAGAAAAGGGAAAAATAATTAGAAGTTGCTTTGGTACCAACACCATAGTTTCTAGAACCTTTAAGTTCTATGCAACCTATACTTGAATTGGAGGAGATCCCCAAAAGCAATACGAAATACAAGGGTCCATCAAGTTTATTGCAGGTCGTAAGAAAATATTTTGGTGATGACATACAAAAAAGGGTTGATGTATTCAGAAAATTTGGGAGCTTGCCCAAAGTATTGCTAGATTTTCCTCCAGAATAGAAAATTTCAAAGAATATATGCAAAAATATTTGGAAAATGATGAAGGATTTTTCATGGAAGCTGTAAACATATTTTCAGCCAAAGTCTCAAATTTAAATGAAGCCCGGAGAAAGGAAAAAAAACTTCCTTCTCCTTACCGGATGAAACAAATTAATGTATGTTGGTTAAGGAGGATTAAAGAGTTAAAAGAAATGATAAATGAAACCAAGACCCTAAGGAACATAAATAATGATCTATTTCTTAAACTTGTTAGTCTTACCAAGGAATTAAATGGTCCTACTTTATTGATAGATACCATGATCTTAACCAAAGAATATTTAATGGGACAACTTAAAGAACTAAAAGTTGCTTGGACTAACAAATTTACTGAAACCATAGAATTTTCCGAGGATGAAGTTGAAAGATGGTTAGTTTGGTATATCAACAAAAATAATGAGGTGGACGACACATTGCATCAATCAAAGCTATATTTGAGGGAATTCGAAAGCCAGTTATTTGAGATTAAAACTAAACATGAAATTACTGTGGCACCTTTAAGAGAATACATCAAGGAATGGTTGAACAAAGCATTGATCGAAATTGCTAAACCATAAAATCAAGAAACAATTAGAGCAGTTATGCCACCTCAACCACAACATGTACCTATAAAGGACCCAACTACAAGAAAGTGAAAGCCGATATTTTCTCTATTATAATGAGTCGAACATAAACTCTATCCTTTCAGTTTTTCCTCAATCCATTTTCTACTACAATCATTTGTCATGTTGCCTTTATATTCTTGGTATTATGTGGGATTTAGGTTGATTCTTGGTTTTCCTTCTTTATCTTCCATGTCTTTTCATTTTATGTCCGCGGGAGCCAATCCTGGTCCTCTTTGAAGGGAAAATGCATTTTTACTTTCTTTAAAGACATTTACTTTTGTATTTAAAGACTCATTATTAATTTTGAGACTCCAAGAGAGCTACTCGAGATATTACATTGCTGTATTCTCAAAGACTTTGATAAGAAGCTTGAGTTACCAAATGTTTTATCTATCATAATATTTTTGGCGCTTTATGGAATGATAATTTAAAGCTCTCATTTATTTGCGGTCCATTCCCTGTTCTCTCTGTTTTTGGTATCGTTAAATGTTCTGATGAATGTTGTGATGGATATATCAGTCCTTTATATTCCGTATGCATCTTATCTATTCACATTATAAATATTGTACATATGAGTTTCTTTTAAAATACACATGGTCCCAAAATCTCAGGTGTTGTTTTCCTTGAATGTGAATGTAAATATGAAGTCTGGTCCTTATCATAATTTTGTTTTGTTTCATTTTATTTTCTTGGAATCATAAGAACAAGAGGAGTACCACCTCTCTAAAATAGTAGGGGGATTCATATCCTCGTGAGGTTGACCTTAAGACCATAAAACAATCTTTTAGATCAACAACACTGTACAATTTTGAAACGATAAACATTATTGTACGTTATATTATTGTTTACGAAACGATGTGTTATCTCAATAGTTCATACTGGTGTGTTATTATAATTAATGTGAACCAATGCATATGACTCCTAAAAACACACCACTTTCTATATTATGGCACACATCGTCTAGTGAGTTCAAAAGAATACAATGCGTTGATATGTATATATTTTAATTAATTGTTTTTTACAAATTAATCCTCTTAGTTGCTTTCCAATGCTTCTTCCTCTTCCTCTTGAAGTGGATGCATTTCCTTGATAATTATAGGATTGTTGTGGATGCCTATTCTGATTCTAATTATGATATTGAACCCTGCTGCTTCTTCCTCTTCCTCAATAGTTAGCAAAAAGCCACTCAATTGATCAATTTTCTTTGTGTTTAAATCTTTGGAGACCATAATACTAGTGGTGACCATATGAAACTTGGGCAGAACACTTCTTAAAATCTTCTCAATTAGTAGTCTTTCTAGAATATCTTCTCCTATTGACCTCATCTGATTAACAAGATCTTGCATTTTTGTGATGTAATCATGAATGGATTCATTACTTTGCATATTTGCATTTAATTTTTTTTTCCTTATTGTTTGCAATTTAGCTACAACCACACCTTCATATGTGTTCTTTGAAATATCCCATGATTTTTTGGATGATTGTATATCACTGGTTCTTGGAAATATAGTTTTTTCAACTGCACTCCCTATGAGAGAAAGAGCTTCATTATCTTTATAAATAAGTTAAATTTTTTTTGGCAACATTTTATCCTACAACAAGATGAACAAAGGATGCAATTGCAGTTGACTCACGCCGCGCTTTGCAACCCTAGCTCGCTGACGCAGGAGCATCGCAAACAAAGCACAAGCAAGAGACAGTTGGGCGCACTAGCGCGTATTTTGAAATGTTTTTGAATTTTAAAGATCAATGTATTAATGTAATATCTGACAAAGATTTTTGAGCTATGAACATCTTTAATGATCGGAGGCTGAGCCATCGCGTAAGATCGATGGGGATATGTATTTTGTTTTAATGAGAGGATCACATTACAGATTTGGAGCATCCACTCTTATCTGTCTAACTCGATATTTAATGTAATAAATGTTTAGTAGTTGAACTCTTTTATTTTCGATAGGATAGCGTAGAGTAGCTGGAGGGAAAAGCTCGAAGAACACCCCTTTGTATAAAGCTTTGTATTGTTGCCTAGTAGAGGTTGTTGGAGGCTGCCAAATCTAATGAATAGATTGCCATTGTAAGCCAAGAGCGAGGAGATACAGAGAAATATTGTATGAATGTATGCAAGTTTCAGTTGAATGAATATAACAGAGGAATGTTGTCCCAATCAGGGTTGTTATGTGTTCGTCTGAATGAATGGTATACTTTCTGTTTAAATTCAATTCTCTGTTATTTCTTGTTCTTGTATCCATGACCGCATATGCATTGTTGAATGTATGAGTCATTGTGAAGAGTAACTAGGGTTCCAATTGTTTCTCTTCATTGAGCGAGTGCAAGGCGTGCATAGTGTCCACAAGGAGTGTGTGACCGAGTCTGTTTCGATTCAAAGCTCAAAAGAGACAACGAGAAATTGTATGTGTGTAAGGAGTGCATCGATGTCCACAAGGAGTGCATGATAGAGTTTTCAGACTCGAAAGATCAGGAGGGATAGCATGATTTCGGTCACGAGAGATAGAAGTGAGTGGAGAACAATTGCAAGGAGTGAAAAGTCATCCAAAAAGGAGTTTACAGTGGAAGAGGATTTGCTGCAAGGTGAAGATCAAGAATTCGACTAAGTGTTGAAGAGATTATTCAGTGGAACAAAGAAAACCGAGGAAGAAAAGCTTAGGAGGGAGAGCAAGGGAAATCCTTCAAGAAGAGAAGTTCTCGGAGTCTTCACTGAAATCAGTGGAAAATATTTGTTTCAGAGGGAGATGAACGATTCCAAACTGTCAGATCTAGGAGCGCTACGCAGAGGGTAGCCGTAAGGTGTTTCGACACTTCAAAGTTCGGGAAGTTTGGAGACTTGCTGAAAGAAGAATCGCGAAGTCTAAAGTTGCGATTCAACCTTAGTCATTGATCGTGAGAAGGGCACGTGGCAACAAATTAACAAGTTCAAGATTCATGAATCCAAAGGTTTGTGCGCAAAAGGTCTAGAGTTTCACGAGATCGCGAAATCTGAACCATAGTGGGGCCGACGGATCTGAGGAGACGCATGGTGGAAGTTCGAAAGCCCGGAGAAGAGCGCTTCAAGAGAAGCTGAGGGAAGAATATGAGATATCCCCAAAGTCTGAATCGCGAAAGGACAGGCCCACAGGCATAATCGTGGTCATTTGGGAAAAGGACCTCTGTGTGTGGGTAGAGTGGTTTCGGGTGCTTGCAGGGACGCAAGGAGTCACTCTGACTCAGTATTTTGAATGATCCAAGACCGAGAGGTCAAGCATCCCTTTGGAGGGAAGGGGGTTTGCACCAGGAGTCGTATCAAAGTGAGTACATAATTGAATTCTATAGGAAGAGAGGTAAAATGATATCGGTGAGAGATATTAGAAGCGTCAGCACAATGCTTCCTAGGAGACGTGCTGAGCCACATGTAGCCAACATAGCTATGGAAAGGGAGATGAGAGAAATACGTGCGAGGCTGGATGCCATGGAGACAACATAGAGGAGAGCACTTGATACTAGAGACGCCAACGAGGCATAAAATAAGTAGAAGTTGAAGAAGTTGTAGCTAAGGATGCTGCAGAAGAATGCTTGCTGAAAGTGGTTATCAAATTGGGAGCCATAGCGAAGATTGACGTCCCTATGTATGAAGGAAATACAGACACAAAAGAAATGCTTGATTGGATATGAGTAATAGAAAAGTATTTCGACTATGAGGATGTCGTAGAGGAGAAAAAGGTAAGACATGACGTCACTAGGTTGAAAGGACATGCAACACTGTGGTGGGATGAACTGCAGGCCGATAGGAGGAGAAAAGGCAAACAAAAGATTAAGATTTGGGATCAAATGGTAGCCAAGCTAAAGGCAAAATTCATGCCCAAGGATTACTAGATAAATCTGTTCAGGAGGATGCAGAACCTGAGACAGAGAGAGAGAGACGAAGAAAAAGTTGCTAGATATATAAATGGCCTGAGATATGATATCCAGGACGAAATCAGCATGGCGACAGTCGGGACAATGGAGGATGCGTATCAAATTGCATTGAAAGCAGAAGATAAGTTGACCAGGAAGTAGAGTCAACAAAATAGAGGTCGAAGATTGAATAGAGGCAAAGGAGTTGCCCATGAGAAAGCACAGAAACCCAAGGATGAGGTGGAGAAACCACATAGTCACTCAGAGAGAGGAAGAAGTTCCTGAGGAAGGTAGAGTGGTGGTAGAAACTCTTTTCCCAGAGGAAGGGGAAGAGGCAGAGGAGGAGAAGTAAGATGTTATGCCTGTGGAAAAACAAGGCACATGTCTTGGGATTGTCCCGAGAGGAATAAAAGAGGTGAAGCTCACATTTTGGAAGCACAGAGGTGAGATGTTGAGGCAAAAGGTGCAGAGGATGGGAAATCCTTAATGATGAAGAAGGTTCTTTTGAAGCAAGAGCCAGAGACTGAAAAACTAGCACAAAGGAACAATTTGTTCAGGACAGCTTGCAAAACAAAGGACAGGGTTTGCAAGGTGATAATTGACGGTGGAAGCATTGACAACTTAGTATCCACAAAGATGGTGGAAAAGTTAGAGATGGAGACGACTGCACATCCAACATCGTATAAGGTCTCATGGTTGCAAAAAGGTCATCAGGTAACAGTCACTCAACAATGCCTGGTTGAATTTAAAATAGGTGGGTATAAAGATGAGATTCCGTGTGATGTGATTCCCATGGATGTATGTCATGTTTTGTTGGGAAGACCATGGCAGTATGACAAGAATTTCATTCATGATGGTAGGAGGAATACTTACTGTTAGAAAAATAGGACCACAGAGAAATAAAATAAAACAAATGCGGAAATAAAACACAGAAGATACACAATACAAGAGAGACACAGATTTACGTGGTTCACCCAGTGTGGGCTACGTCCACTAGAGAAATTGCCAGGTCCTTTCTTTATTATTATCCAGCATAATGAAGGGATATAACCTATAGCAAAACCCGCTGTAACTTCCTCTTCTTTCTCTCACAGTCTCCTCTCTCAGAATACAATACTCGCCAACATACATAGCTGCAATACATTTCCCTCATAAAAGAGGGTTGCCTTCTAGGGAAAAAAACCCTAACATAATCTCTATCGTTAGATCTGCGACCTTATAATGAACGATCCATATTTACAATGAAATTACAATATACTTTTACAAGGAAATTTTTTCTTCAGGGGCTTCGCTCCTGAACCCCCATTGGGGGCCCGCTTGCCCCGAGACCCCCCAGCCAGGGGGATAGCCCTCCCGGACCCCGCAGAGGGGGTACCCCCCCTCTGCACTCCCCCACGTGGAAGAGTGTACATACTTATGGGGTGTAAATACTTCATGGAGTATAAACACGGTGAAAGTAAAAGACCTCTAAATCAGGAAGATAATCAGGCTCCACAACCAACAATCTCCCACTTGGAGACTGATCTCAAAAACTCCACCGTTGTTGTATATATTGGACTCTGAACCTTCTTGGACCTGGCAAATTTCTCATCTTCATATTCATTCTTGAAGACCAACTGAAACTGAG
>JASDQU010284951.1:0-14480 GCA_032191745.1 Picea mariana | reverse complement strand
ATATTGTACTGAAATTAAAAATATTTTATTTCATTTTATTTATAAACATTATTGTAGCCTGAGTGGGCCTAATGGTTAAGAATATGTGTTTCCTCTTAAGAGGTCACAGGTTCAAATCCAGAGGGGGGTAGGGTATGTATACCTTCATAGACTTTACCAGTCAAATTGTTGGGCGGAGGGGGGTCCCTTGTCCCACAAACAAGGGGGTCTCATACACCAAATTGGTGTGTTGGCTTGGCCGTGACCTTAAAAATAGATTATTATTATTATTATTATTATTATTATTATTATTATTATTATATAAACAACATTATACTATGTGAAGTAGAGTTGATTATGTGTAGAGTAGAATTGATTGTGTAGTGATGAGAGATCTGAGTAGTTATCAAATTATAGTTTATATTTAATAATTTAAATTTTGTTTGATTTGGAAATATGGTTGAAAATAGTCATCAAAATTTATAGTTTCTTATGAAATTTCACAATAAAATATTTACAATGAAATATTCAAGAAAATGTGAAATAAAAATTATAGTTTCTCACTTATAATTTAAATTTTGTTTGATTTAAAAATATGGTTGAAAATAGTCAAAACAATTCATCAAATTTTATAGTTTCTTATGAAATTTGATGAAATATTCAAGAAAATGTGAAATAAAAATTATAGTTTTTCACTTATAATTTAAATTTTGTTTGATTTGGAAATATGGTTGAAAATAGTCAAAACAAGTCATCAAAATTTATAGTTTCTTATGAAATTTCACAATGAAATGACTGTTCAACACTAAATTGGTTATGTTATTCTTTGGTTTCTTTTCAAGCTTTCAATATATTTATTCAAGAAAATGTGAAACAAAAATATGTACTTTGTAATAAAAATTGAAATAAAAACATGATTTAGAATGTAAAATTAAAATATACTTTAATCTGAGTAAGCAATTTTCATTACAATTTTTATTAATATAAATTTTTATGTATTGAAAATGGTAGAAAATGGTTGATCTGAAAAGTATCAATCCTCTGCACATTGGAAGTATTAGAACCTATTTTAATATGTAAAATTAAAATATATTTTAATATAAGTAAGCGATTTTCATTAAAATTTATATTGATATAAATTGTTTTTGTAAGGGTAGAAAATAGTCAAGATGAAAATTATCAATCCTCTCCACATTGGAAGTAATCACTAATGCCATTAAAATGACCCCTTCCATTAATACAATTAAACTTATGAAAACTTAAATGCAACAAACCAAGCTTTAGTAAATGACATCTTGTTTTTTTATTTTTTGTTATCAGACCACAAAATCAAATTCGTTTTCAACTTAAGTATTTTTCAATCAAACTCAATGAAAACTATGTTTATTGTGTAGAATATAAGTAACTTGTTACATGTTCATCATACACATTTTTTATTTCAATTTGCTTCAAGATATTGAAATCTAAATGCAAAAATTTAACAATTTAACATAATATCAACACTTTTGGAATCAAAATTCACAATTTCATAATTAAAATTGATATTTTTTAAGATGACTTTAAATTTTTTAATTAGGATGCTAATCATACATGTATTACCTTGAATTTTTTAACTAGGAAGTTAATTGAATACACTTTAAGATGTCTTTAAAGTTTTTCTAAGCCATCAATAGTCCCTTATAATGACATGGAAATGGGTCCTAGTTTTGATATGAAGTTATTCTCTTCATATAAAAAAATATTGAACAATCAAATTGAAAATAATGTTCATGCAAATCCTATATGTAGTAAATTGGTTACATGCATGAAAAGATTTGTGTATACGATTTGGATAATTTGTAGGATTAAAGTATAATCATGGAAAGTATAGGTCAATTTAGGTTCCCTAGATACAATCTATAGGTGAACTTCCCTGAAATTGTAAATAAGGCTTGGTAGACTTTATAATTCATAAAAAATACAACTTTTCTTAATTGAATGAACCAAGAAAGTAAATTAAACTAGAAATGATTCTAGAATCCTAGATATTCATAAATACGTTTACTTTCAATGCAAAGTATAAAATTTTGGAATGTACATATCACTTGTTTAAATAAATCGTAATGGTATTCCATCTTCAATTATTCGGTCATGATCGACTTTGAATATTTTTCATTTTCTAACTTTTTTTTTTATTATTATTGAAATTCTATTAACTTTATGCGCACTACACATACCAAATGACTATATTGACAACTTATGACATTTGACTGGTAGTCATGAAATTGAAAATCAATATCAATTTGATGGGTTTCATGAAAAAAATATCCTTTGAATACAATGGATCGTCTTTCATATATAAAATTGTTATCATCAAAATCTTTTAATAACGTTTTCTTTTGTTATGTGCATCGCATCAAATAATATTTCACGTTTTCAGTGTTTTATATAGGTGCAACCACGACAAAGACATCTCCTGCAAATAATTGGATATATTGGACAAAAAATAGTTCGTGTTAGATTATCACACAAGTACATCTAAAAGTTATTTGAAAAAATTTAAACATAAAAATTACCTTCTCTAACAAGATCATAAAATCTATCGTCATCAACTGACACTATAGTTTCATTTGATTCCATCTCCTTTGAGCTTGCAAGTGGCATTTTATTTTTTAAATTAAGTTCGGTATGTCTCCAAGCCTTAACATATTCTGCATTTTCATTTTCACAAATCTCTATGTATTATGTGTCCTCTATGCAAACTGAACAAAAACAAGACTCATTTATTCTATCAAATGTAAACACATTTTGATAGCATTTTGTTTTAACTAAATTCATTTTTCGTGTCCCATGTATTATACCAGTTTCATATGGAATTGATTTATTTATATCTTGGATTCCAACATACCAAAAAAACATGCACAAGAAAAAAACTTGTTAACTTGAAATCTCTCAAAAAAATTATTGAATATTGAATATAAATTTGAACACGTGAATAAAAATATCATGTGTACATGTGTAACATGTATATATAGAGACACCTGTGCATATTCCTTGCCGAATTATTTCCATGGCTTAGCATCATTTTTCACCAATCAACAACTTGATCAACGGATTAAAATCGATTGGCATGAGGGTTCATCTGATACCTTCGAAGTGCTCATTTTACACATGCTCCTACATCATCTTGCTCTCATTTTCCATGACCAACTTCAAAAAAATTCCAACAATGTGTAATGTTTATTTTTTTATGAAGATGACACAACCAATAGAATGATAGTGAAGATTTGAACTAACCCGCACACCCATCTGACCATATCTAATGTCGATCGAGTCTGATTCCTCTTTCTTTCAATGATTCATAAAATTTACCAAAACGATGTTATACATAATGTGTGTCGTGTGCTCAATCATAACTTATATAAAATTGATATTCTTTAATAACATGTCTATTATCATTGGTGATTTCTATGTTATCAAGAATTCGTTGAGCATGTCTATATAGAATGTGGACAAATATAGTGACTTGATCAAAATGATAATATTCACTCTGTATTTCGTTTCGTGCAACAAATGTGTAATTCTCTGCAAAATCAACTACAGACAAAATTATCCCTAGTGAAAACGCTTCATGGGATTGTTTGAATTGTAGGTCTTGTCATCGATCTCTATGTGAATTCTTGGTGTATTTATAAATTTATTCCTCAAACTTCTTCAAAAAATATATCACACAGATTTTATCTACCTTCAAATCAATCCTTTTGGAAATAACATTTGAAGAATGTGGAGCCATGTTGTTGATATATTCATATATCTTCCAATTGACTGTTATATTAGAAAATAATTGATCATTCATATCAATAGGATACTTTGAGTGAAACAAACTTAGATTTCCACAACGATCACATTTCTTTCCACCAACACATTGTTTTTGGTAAAATAATTCATCACCTTCTCTTTCACATAGAATTTCAGATATAAAAACACGGAATGTGGAAAGAGGAGGTGAGCTTGGCCATAAAGTTTTACCAAAATCAAGAAAGTGTCGTAATACAATTCAAATTCCACATGATAATGACAACAACAAGTGTCACGAACAGTGATGGATCTAACAAACCATGGTTTTTGTTGCACAAATGTATTGATGGAAAATTTAACTTGTTTGAACTTATTGAGAAAAAAAAAATTGTGTCATTCAAAACATATGTTTTGGATGTTCTTCATGTTGTTTTTGTGCTATTCTCCGTTGCAACACATCCCTTGTATGTGGTGAAACACGAGATTATGTCAACCAACAATTACGGGCCATTTCTTTAACATTTTCTGCAAGTCTTTCTTTGTAAGGTTGTCTAGAAATCACTATCCAACAAGCCATTTCATCATTTTCATCTATTTGCAATCGAAATTTTCTATGTTTGTAAAATGTTTTTCTTGACGTTCTCATTGTTTTTGCCATGTGTTGTGTCAAACGATCTTTTATATTTCTAGATGAAACAATTATTGTTTGTATCACTCTGCGTGCAACACTGACATCTTTTTTTCGAGATTTTCCAAAAGCTTTTAATACACTAGTTATATTGTCAAAGATATTTTGTTTCACCTTTGTATCTTTTGTCGAATTTTGAATACCCGATAATAATGTAGCTTCTTTTAACTTTCTTGACTTTATTAGACAGAGTAAAAGTTGAGCTTGTATTGTTATTAATTCATCTTTGAAAAAAGTATTATACATATTCTTTGTTCGATATCTTATATAATGCTTAGCTTCTTTCTTCCCAAATTTGTGAGTATCAACATTTTCTAATATTTCATCATCAATGTTGATAGATTCTCCTGCATATTTAAATTTAAATTTTATATTAAAAAACAAAACCCAAACATAAATTCACTAAACTATATACAAGTGTTCATCTTGTATTATCTAAATTTATGTACATACTTATAGGTGATTCGTCTTCCACTTCAATTTTGGTTTCAACGTCTTCTGCTTCAATTTCGGTTTCAACGTCTTCATCGACGTTATGAGACAAGTCTATTTATGTATTTTGAAAAAACATAAAATCGTAATTATAGTCAATTATATTAAACAATATTTTAAATTTGAATTCTATACTTTTAATATAGACAATGTGCATGCATACCTAGTTGGACTTCTTCTTGTTGAAAATCTCTATTTACATTACCATCGTTTCTTTCTTCAATATTTGCACACTCTTGTTTATTTCTCCAATAATGCTCTTTCCTTTGATCATTATGGTGAGTTTCATCTCGAGTGCGATCAAATTTTCCCTTGCGCAAACTTTTGTTTCCCATGAGTATAGTTATCTGTAAAAGTTATGTTCAACAAAAGCTTCACCTTGAAAAAATGCTCAACATTTATATTTGAATATATAAATTGTTATTCCAATAAAAACTTGAACAAACATCAATTACCTTGTTCAACAAAAATGAAAAAGATGATTCAAAACTTTGTTTAGGTGCTCTAGAAAACCACGAAACAAGCGATGAATTGTGTTAAATGTGTTTGGTCGAAAGCGTATTTATACGATTTGGCGCAAAATGAAACTATACGACATGTCTTTTCATTTTTTCTAACAGGTGGAATTCGTTCAACTATCTTTCGGCCGGAAATAATCTTTTTCTACTGAAAAGCTTGGAAACCGTTTAATTTTGACGTATTTCATTAGAATTTTGTTTTTAGGTCGAAAGAAATGTTTTTTGGGAAAGATTATTTCGGCCGAAAACTACAGAATGGGATTGTATGCAGGAACCAGAGAATTCCCTCTAGCTTACCTAAACTTTGGAGGTTGCAAACTCTTGCAAATACTTAGAATTTGGTTTCGAATATGACACCAGCATTTGCAAAATTGAATCTACTTTCAATTCCTATAGTTTTTTTTAGTTTTCATTATTTTTATCTAATTTGATTTAATTTAGAAAAAAAAAAAAAATCACTGCATAATATTTTCAATTGACATTTTGATTCAGTGAAATAAAATATTTGTATCTTTAAAAATACACAATGAAAAATTTATATTCATAATACTTAAATTGTTCTTTTCAAAATGGTATTTTTATATTTTACTTTTAAGTAAAAATTAAGATAGATACAAAGCGGGGGAAAACATGTGTTTAAAATCTGCAACTTTTTCAGCTTAGTCAACTTCAAAAAATTCTAGAAATTACAATATTCATCCGTTAGATTCAAAATTATAGTCATAATAAAACAAAGTCTCTGTAGATTGTTGTAGTATATTTCGTTTGTTAAAAACAAAATTTTAATAATAGATACATTGTTGGGGGGGGGGGAATAACTCATTATCATTCCTTTCATGTTTTATGAACATACTTTAAACAATTGTCAAATTGACATATCAAATCTTCATAAAACAAATTTGAAAAATAGTCATTGAAAAGCTAACAAAATTCTTCACAAGTTTTGTTGTTACTGTAAAGTGAAATTCTAAATAAAATAAATACTTTTGTATGCCAAAAGTTGAAGAACTTGTGAAAATATAGTTTTTTTTCTCATAAAACAAGCAAAATAGACACCCATCTTCATGATTTCATCCTAGTTAGAATGATTTTCCTGATAATTTAAAGATTTGTTTTCTCTATTGTGTTTCCTTTTGAGAGGATGCATAAATTGATGCGTGAATACTGGTGAAAATTTCGATCGCAGAAGGCTTGGTGAGGGGAAAAAAGTATAACAGTTAGACATAGACTGATTGAGTTCCTTAATTTGAGGCTGCAGGAATTTGGTAATCTATCTGCAATTCAATTTTGAAATCCTACATGTTGTTGGCAGCCTAATACAATCAGAGGGATTAAAAAGTTGAAACTTTAAGAAGATGTCAAAGTATAATGGTCAATTCACATGACATTCATCATGTCACTTCAATGAATCGATGGGTATTGAACTATATACAATACAATGATGATGCACAACTATGTTTATATTTGATGAAGTGCACAATCATATTCATCAAAATATATTTGATGCAGTGGAGGATAGTGTTTTCGTTAACATGGAAAATGTGAAATGGTTGCCAAGTTATTGCTTGATGTCTTATGGGAAATTTTACCTCATTGTGCGAGTCTTTGCCAAGTTATTGCTTGATTTCTTATGAGAAAATTTTACCTCATTGTGCGAGTCTTTACCAAGTTATTGTTTGATTTCTTATGAGAAAATTTTGTCTCATTGTGCAAGTCTGAAAATTTGAAAATATTAGAGGTGATTAATTATGATGAAGGGAACTTCTACTTCAGATATAGAAATATGTGAGTTCAATGCTGGAGTAATTATGCATTAAAAAAATTTATTTGTCCATGCTTTATTTATAGATTATCAAATGGATTAGGATATGGACTGGGTTAGAATATCTATTGTGGTGGGAACTATCAAAAGATTTACAAGAAGCTAGAGTTGAGGAGGAGACATTAAAGCAACTAAAGTTTTAACTAGGTAAATGAAAAATGAAGTTTGTTAGGGATAAGAAAGAGAGGGTTCAGCTAGTTTTGGAAGAGGATGTGGGGATGGAATCGAATGAATAGCTTATGGAATATATCCCAAATCCTCTTTAGGGGGTGGATATTTTTACAAAGTACAGAGTTAAGGGGTTGGAAGAGTACCCTAGGAAAAAAATCCTAAAGAGGTGAAGGAAAAAGGAAAGAGAAACTTTAGGGAAGTAGATGTAAGTTAGTTGGATTGCGATAGATATAAATATGGCACTAAAATTAGAGGAAAATTGATCTAGATTTGGCAACAAGAAAACATATTCAATGGGAGTTATTGAGGAACTTTTTCTAAGGCAAGTACAATCAATCCAACCTTTACTTCATAGAAGAAGTTGATAGGTGAAGACAAAGCTTATGGTAGTCTCCAACTCAAGAGGAGGATTTATTGGAAGGAAATTTGACATAGAAGATTTGAAGGCCTCTAAATGGATAGAAAGGATTGTCATAGGATGAAAGAGTTCTAAGAAAAGGAAAGATCCAAACATATGCATTAAGATGATAAGATAATAGGTCAAGATCTTGGTAGGAGAAGACATACTTCTTCAACAAATTTTGGAATATCAAAGGAAGGTGTTGATTGAAATACTCCATTATCAAGTGGGAGAATAAATGTAAAGAGATAGATGCCATGCCACTAGAATGAGTTTGTATGTTATGAGCTCAAATTCCACATAAAGTTGAGGAGATATAGGTTTTGTTTTCAAGATGGAGAAGAATGCCAATAAGGTTTTGGATAACCTCTAGTATTGGGATTATGATAGTTTTGTTGTTGGTAAGGTGGAATGCATGCTTTGACTTGACATATGAAATAGTTTTGAAGAGACATGTTGTGGGTGAAAATCTATCAATATATCAAATCACTCATTCATGTGAAGGTAAAACCGTAGAGTTTTTAGCTCACCAAGTTGTAATCAAGGATCTAAAATATCCTCAATGTGTTCTTACAATTGGAATTGTTGATGATATTACTAGGTTGTACAAGTTTGACAACTTTAGGTCATCATATTTTCCATCATTTTTTGTTGCTCATAGAGATGACTTGAGAAAACTTTGGTATGAGTGGTTTGGTCGTCTAAACCATCACTCATTGCAACAACTATGTAATCAACATATGGTGATTGGAATTCCTCTTGTTTCATGCAGAGAGAGTGTTTGTGTCAATTGTGTTCTCAAAAAACATCATTGAGACAATTTTTACAAACATGCCTCTTGGCATGCCTCAACCCCTTTGCAACTTGTTCATAGTGACTTGTGTGGTCCACTTTCTTGTCATTCTTTTTCTGGGTGTAAGTATTTCTTAACTTTCATTGACGAATTTTCCAGACAAAGTTGAGTTTACTTCTTAACACTTAAGAGAGAAGTTTTTGGAAAGTTCTTGACCTACAAATCCCTTGTAGAAAAGCAATATGGACATCAAATTTAAAGGTTAAGAAAAAATAATGGAGGTGAATACGTGAACAATAATTTTACAAGTTATTGCATTGCACAATCCATCCAAATGCAACAAAGACACTATTCCATATACACCAAAACAAAATGGTGTTTCCAAGAGAAAGAAGCACACATTAAAAGAAATAGCTAATTGTACAATCTAATCTAAGGGATTAAGTCTAAAGAATTGGGCGGAAGCCATTAACTGTACAAATTACATATTTAATCGCACTCCCACAAAGGCTCTTAAAAATATAACACATGAAGAAGCATGGACTGAACTTAAGACAGAAGTAAGTCACTTCAATGTATTTAGCAATGTAGCATGGGCTCACATTCCTGACAAGAAAAGGAAAACATTGCAGCCTAAAAGTAAGAAGTGTATATTTGTTGGTTATTCTAAATTTTTCAAAGGTTACATACTTTTGCAACCTCATTTTAATGAAATTATTATTATAATATATGTTAAATTTGATGAAAAACTCTTGGCATGGAAGCCTAATTCGATGGTTGTGCCATCCATGACCTACAAGCCATCTTCGACGTGTGTGCCTTCTTATGTTCCTATTCTGGTTTCTTCTTCTTCAAATGGTGACAATGAATATGAGAATACACCTCCACATGCTCACTTTCCTCCAGATGAGTCCATTGAACCTAAACCTACACCAACACCATCGCTTCCTAGATGAGTCTGTTCAACACAATAAGAAACTGGTGATCTTGTCGGTGATCCTTCATTTCATCGTTGCACCCATTCATAGTTCTAGTGGGCCTCTTCTCTTTTGGCTCAAGTTTCAAAGACTCATGATCTAGAGACATTTGCAAAAGCTTCAGGTCATCTAGATTGGGATACAACAATGAATGAAGAGTATCATTATTTAATGGTAAATGATAATTGGTATCTTGTACCTCTTCTGAAAGGAAGAAAACTTGTTAGATATAAATGGGTCTACAAAAATAAGTATGCATAAGATGGAAGTGTTGAAAGACAAAAGGCTCGGTTAGTTTCCAAAGGATTTTCCCAAGTTGAAGGAATTGACTATAATGAAACCTTTTCCCCTGTATCCAAAATGAATTCCTTCTTCCTTGTTCTAGTTCTTGTAGCCTCACATAAATGGGAGGTCCATCAAATGTCTATACCAAGAAAGTAGGAATCCATCTCATAATCCTTGTTTTTTATGTTGATGATCTTATCCTCATTGGTAGTGACCTAAAATTTTTAAGCCATGTGAAAACCATCCTTAAGAAGAAATTTGAAATGACAGACCTAGGATTTTTGCATTATTTCCTTGGTCTCCAAGTTTTTCAAACCAAGGAAGAAATTTTTCTTTCGCAGTCTAAGTATGCTTGTGACCTTTTTCGTTGTTTTCACATGGAAGATTCAAAACCAACCCCTTCTCCCTTCCAATATAGAGTCAAACTTGTTGTCACATGTACTTCTCATGAAGTTGATACCACTTTGTATGGTCAGTTAATTGGTAGCCTCTTGTACTTGAATCATACTTGTCCTGATTTTTCATTTGTTGTTGGTCTTGTTGCCCAGTATATGAAAACACCCCATGAAATCCATTGTAAAGCAACTCAAAGAATATTTCAACATGTCTGAGGTACAGTTCAGTTTGAGATACATTAAAGTTCAGGGGGGACTCATTTATTGGTTGATTTCACTACTTTGGATTGGTCCAGTGACCCTAATGATTGAAAGTATACTACAAGTTATGTTTTTAGCCTTGGTTTAGGACCTGTCACTTGGCATGTAAGAAACAAAAAACTCTTTCTCTTTCTTCATCAAAAGCAGAGTATCGAGCAATGGTTAATACAAGTCAGGAAACCTTGTGGCTTTGAAAAATCATTTTAGAGTTTGAATTCCAGGAAAAACATTCGACCAACCTTTGGTGTGATAATAAAAGTGTCAATAAGCTCTCTAAAGACCCAGTTCAACATCAACGCAAAAATGTAACGTACCTCTTTCGTTACGACAACTACTCTGTAACAGGTGCAAAATTTTATTTTATTTTATTTTTATTTATTTATTTTTTTCTTGTGTGTGCGCACGTGTAAAGAGGAAACAGACACACTTGACTCTATGTCGCCACCCGATGAATAACAAGACACAACCATGATGATCACAACAAGAGGACATAAGGCGCACAACAAGTAACTGCAAGCATATAAACGACATAGACATAAGGAAGAATCCATAATAGTAGATTTTACTATTTCTGCACAGGAAAGCAGGGCGTTTAATCTTAGTCCTCTGCTCCGGAGAGAGAGAAGGTCAGATAGGCTCCTGGCCGACTACTCAGGCAGAAAATAGTAACCCGACTACGAACAAGACGCAAGCAAGACAAACACAACAAGATGACATACGACATACAATAGTAACAACAAGCAATAAACATTCATAGACATAAGGCACACAACAGGTAACCACCAGCATTTAATGACACAATGGGTTATGCACAGTACGAACACAGAAGGAAGAATCCATAGTAGTACATTTTACTATTTCTGCACAGGAAAGCAAGGCATTTAATCTTAGTTCTCTGCTCCGGAGAGAGAGAATGTCAGATAGGCTCCTGGTCGACTGCTCAGGTAGAAACTAGTAATCTCTGTCAGGTGTGTCGCAAGAGTGGAAACCCTGCCTTTAAAGGGCCCAAGACTCTTGATACGGCACTGGATTCCTTACACAGAAAAATAATCACACACCCACCCTTACACGCTAGGCTACGTGGAGGTGTCTACATCCCGCCCAACACAAGCAGACCAAGCAATAAAATTACAACCGCCAAGTACAAAAATAATCAAAAAAACCACGACCACTACGGCAGGCGCCAGTCCGAAGAACTCCTACAACAACAACCATTATTATGACAGGCACTAAATATGACTCAGTTGACCATAGTTTCAGACCCAACCCCATTTAAGTTCTAATAATCGACGAGTCACCAACCCAACCTTAATTAAGGTACATTTAAATCATTTCATTCCCCAATCATTACCCCGAAACAATTACGCTAACAATAACCTTACCCTAGCGTTAACATGAAGCCTTTTCTTACCTTACCTGATATCCACTTTACCCCTTTTATGCTACAAAAACCTTGCAATTAATTTACCATGTCCAACATTTCATTTATTGCCAACAAATGAATTGCAATATACTTCACCAAGAAATCGCCAGAACATTACCCTAATCCTAACCATAACATCATTCAACATAATGCTATAAAATAATGTGATATAATTAATAATGCTATAAAATAATGTGGGATAATTACCTCTTACATTATAATTTATTCATTTCACTAACTCCATTCATTACAATAACTTCATTACAGTGATMTTTTMTTTTCTTTTGGGYAAGTAAACCTTTTGCATAAAAAGAGACTTCAATAGTAATACTTGGAGAACTTGATTATAAACATAGTTATAAAGTGTAAATTTAAAATTAAATAATTAATTGCCAGTGACTTGATAATAATTGAGTGATCGGGTATCCCAGAAGTTGTCATTAAATAAACCAACAAATACAAGAGAATGTTTAACCTTCATAAGGAAAAGGGTCAAGTTTAATTTTATGTCATAATTTGAAAAACCAAAAAGCACTAGGTTTTAAAATTAATAAATCAATAAATCACTAAAAACTAAAAATCACTTTTGCGTATAATAAATCAAATCTGTGGGACCGAGGGTTACATGACAATTATGCAGTGTGGAGATAAAGATTCAGTCAAATGAAATGCGTTGTTTTCGGAGTTTTGGTGGAAGCCATAGTTTCATTTGGATTATCGGGTTTAGTTCATGATTTCTTGATATGAGTTGGTTTTGGTGGAATTCATACATCCATTTCACTCAAGGTATAGTTCAGGACTTCATGTCACTTCAAATAGTTAGTTTTCATGGGGTTTTCAATAGACTACGGTGACAATCTACAAGCAATAAGGCGACTAAGCAGCCCACTGACATATATCACAAATTTTTCCATAGAATTTATCATAGGTTGTATTTCCCCTCAGTTTATTCCTGATCCTAACCTCGTAAGGATGCGCCACAGTACCCAACCACACAAAAAGGCAAAAACCCAGGCATCTGACAACTAGCGGGAGGCGTCGCTGTCTAGCACGCTAACACTGGCAGAATGGTAAAAGCCTTACCAGATGATCACTAAAGTCGTGGCGTTGAGTAAGGAAGATGTTAGAGAGGGATTGGCACTTATATTTAGGTAGAAACGGATCTACTGAGACATCGTGGCCCTCGTTACTCGCTGCGTGCAATTTACGACTGCATACATGGATGGCGAGGGAACCAGACATAAAGGACTGGTAAAACTCAACAAGTCGGAGGCTCACCGTTTATAGATTTAAACTTGGTTATATACACAGGCGCAAGTGCCATTAAAGTTATGTGTAAAATAACATGATTTCCTGGTTCAATAATCGCCCAGCTAAAGGCATACGGTTATACCCAGTAGCTATGGTTATAAAAATACGCCCAGGTCAGATGTTAGGTAGTTTTTTTTGTTTTGTTTTTGCAACAGCTGCAGAGGCCGAGAAGGGAATCACCAGGTCATATCTCAGGAAGCAAGCGCAGAGAAAGAGATGAGTACCTCCCCAGGGTATCGATTTGTTGTTTTAAATAAGTCAATTTTTTTTTTTTTAATTATTTAAGAGGGCAACAGGCGCAGATCTAAGGGGATCGTAACACCTTCAAACTGTTGTGGTGAAAACCTATTCTTCGGCTGATCGTTCATTCAATTTAGGAACAGGCAGTTTTAAAATTAAAATAATTAAAAATCAGTGGAGTGTTAACTATGGTTCAAGCTAGTCGGGCAACCAGCGCAGATGGCAGTGCCTCGTTGGTAAGCCCAGTGCACAAAAGGGGGCATAAGTTAGGTTAGGGAAGCTTCTTCCTACGACATACAAAGTAGAGAACCCAGCGCTAACAGCGAAATTTTCTGTAAGGTAAAATTTACGCAGCAAAAGATGCAGCAACAGGGATACAGCAAACATTGATTAACTCGATCACAAGAAGACGAAGCTAGGTACATGAGCTTAAGCATGAGAATTCGGATTCCAGCCAAGTGTTAAGAAACAAGGGTTAAATGGAAAGATTTTAGTTGCTAGCTGAAGGATGCAATAATCAAGTAAAAATTCATTGCTAATAAGGAAGGCTTCACTGTCAACGAGTATACATCAAGGTGGCTTTGGCGGGCGAATATATATTTCTTGCGATAATTCTGAGATAAAGTTAACAGCCAAACCAAACGCAAGATTTGTTGTAGAACATTACACAAAATTTAACATCAATTTACCTTCTACCAACAAAATTGAAAAGCATACCTTAGCCTGCTCACCTGCTTCCAACGATGTCCCACTTGTCGTGCCACTCCCGCTTCCGCTCACCGACCGTAGGGACCTCACCGGTACCTCCCAGCCAAATGCTAGGGGTACTCTGCTTCCCCTTTAGCCCCCCGAGCCGTAAAGGGGCCACACAAGATCCAGAGATAAGACTAGCTTCTCAGGTCGCCTCCAAGGCTGAGCTACCACTCCAATACAGCTGAGAAACTCCCA
>JASDQU010284949.1:0-14574 GCA_032191745.1 Picea mariana | reverse complement strand
GTATACCAGATGGATGTCAAGTCAACATTCCTGAATGGTTTCTTTGAAGAAGAAGTCTATGTCAATCAACCACCTAGATTTGAAGTCCAAGAGCACCCAGCCAAAGTGTATCGGTTGAAGAAATCCTTGTATGGCTTAAAGAAAGCTCTAAGAGATTGGTACAACAGAATTGACACTTATCTGATCAAAAGTGGTTTTAGCAGAAGCCAAAATGAGCCAACTCTTTACACCAGAACAGATCAGCACGGTAAAATTCTAAGTGTATGTTTATATGTTGATGACATGATCTACACAGGAAATCTTGAGTTAACAGATTTTAAACATGCCATGCAATCTAAGTTTGAGATGACAGATCTTGGCATAATGAAATATTTTTTAGGGATTGAGGTTAATCAATCATCCAAAGGCATTTTTGTCTGTCAGCAAAAGTATGCAGCAGACATCATCAAAAATTTTCGCATGGAAGGATGCAATCCAGCAGAAACCCCCATACCATTAGGCACAAAATTGAGCAAGAAAGACGAAGGTCCTACTGTGGACTCTACCCTGTACAAAAGTTTAGTAGGCAGTTTGTTGCATCTTACAACAACTAGGCCTGACATTATGTATGCAGCCAGCCTTGTTTCCATATTCATGGAATCACCCAAAGATTCACACTGGAAAATGGTGAAATGAATTTTGAAATATGTTGCAGGAACTCTCAATTTTGGCTTATGGTACACTAAATCTGATAGTAATCAACTTTTTGGTTACACAGACAGTGATTTTGCAGGCAGCCTACATGACAGGAAAAGCACATCTGGACATGTTTTTCAATTGGGCACGAACCTGATTTCATGGGCATCAAAGAAGAAGCCAATTGTTTCAATATCTTCTGCAGAGGTAGAGTATGTAGTTGCTACCTCAGCTTCATGTCAAGCTGTGGGGATAAGATGAATATTGAAAAATATGTCACAAACAGAAAAGGATCCAACTCCTATTTTCTGTGACAATACATCAGCAATTGCTTTATCCAAGAACCATGTGTTTCACAAGAAAAGTAAACACATTGACACTCGGTTTCATTTCATACGCGAGCTAGTCAATAATGGTGATATTGCACTACAATTCTGTGGTTCTCAAGATCAGCTTGCTGATATCTTTACAAAGCCACTAGGGAAGTCAGTTTTTTATTTTCAGAGACAACACTTAGGCATAATCAGTGCTGATGATTGTAACTGTTGAGTTTAAGAGGGAGTGTTAAACATAATGTAACCTCAATAGTCTGATTGTACACTGCCAGCTGTACTGGACAGTTGTACTTTCTATTTTTGTCTTGCTTGAGCCTATTTAGCTCAGTCATCTCCCATTGCATTGTATCTTCAAACAATCTCTTCTTCATACATTCCAATATACTGTTTTATTCTTTCTCTCTGCATTTCTCTTTACTTCACAATTTATCAAAATAACCCTTCAATTTTTAGAGGGTAATAGTTAATACAAAAGTACAGGTCCAATATTTCATGGAATTTTAAGCCACAGTTTTATGCCATTACCGGACTAAGAGGAATCCAGTAGTTGTGTGACAGTTACAATAGATTATATGTTTCCACCCTCATAACACAAATTTTTAATTTATTATGATGTTGGCTTCTCAGTGAAGAATGATCGATACAATATGTCAATATAACAATGTTTCTTGCAATCAGATCATATATTGCTTACAGAAGGACAGGCCCAAAATTTCATAGAATTTTAAACCACGACTTTAGACCACTACTGTAGTAAGGAGGATTAGAACAAAGATTATCCATTAGCCGTGCAACAATTGAAAATTAGATATGTTCACCACATAACACGATTATATGAATTCAAAAAATCTTCTAGTGACAAAGGAAAGACTATAAAATGTGAAATAACCCTTAAATATTTAGAGGGTAACAACAGTTAATACAAAAGTGTTAAATAAAATGTCACTTCAATAGTTTGAATGTACACTGTCAGTTGTCCTGGATAGTTGTACACTCGGTTCTTTATGTTTTTTATTTGCTTGACCCTGTTTAGCTCATCTCTTTTCCCTTTTTCTAATGTACTCTTTTCTCATATACTCAATATACTGAATACTATTTCTTCTCTGCTCTTTCTCTGTATTCCTTGCTTCTCATTTTATCATGGTATCAGAGCTTTATACGTAAGCCTCTTCACACAGTCTAGAGAGCAGCCCGATCCTAAGAAGCACAAAACATTGAGAACACACAGACACAAGATTCTTCACAAAGCTTGAAGAACAGTTCGCAATCCAACTGTATGCTCAAAAGATCACTACAGAAAGCAGAGCACAATATGCTCGAAAGAATCATGAGCATTTAAATACTCATGAAATATTCACGAAGAAGAGTTGTAGAGGGAAAAAACAATTAAAGATACATGAGTTCTTTAAAGAATTTGTGAAATTCTTTCTTTCGGAGAAAATTCTGTGAGAGTAGAAAAGAACAAGCTAAAGCAACAAAGGACAAGCAGACACGGCCGTGAGATCGGCCCTGCGAACATATTTGAGCCATCGATCGAGTTCAAAAAGGATGAGGAGAGCGCAGAGAAGGAAAAGGAGTTTCAGTCATCATATCTAGACGAGAGAAACAACAATCGTTAGATCAAGAAAAGGTGCACATGTTTTAACCGCCAAAGGTTTTCAAACTTCGCAAATTCGGTGATCTTTGTGCAAAGGTTGCAAAGAATAAGAACTCCTGAAGCCCATGATTCCAAAATTAAAATCTTAGCCGTTCGTTTCCTAAGACTTAAATACTGTTGGATGCTTTGAAAATTTGCAATTCGGCACTTCGTGAGTTTTGCGACTAAGAGCAGTAAAAGGACCCCAAGCCTGAATACGCGAAATTGATCACAACTTTTCATCAACAGGGGACATGTGGCAGAGATCCACACACGTCGGTTGTTTCTCCTTTTCTATTTTTATTTCGACATTTTGGCATTTCGCGGATCGGGAGAACGGAGGAAAATGTCGGCACTTCGAGACCGTTAGATCCAAAGGAGCATGAACCATTGGATTTGGGGTGCTCCAAAATGTTGGCACTTCGTGAGTCGGGAATGTGAAGGAGGTCGTGACTTGGATATCGCAAGTCGCAAAATCCTGACATCCTCTTAACCATCCATTGGAAGGGACGCATGGCGAGCGTTCAACACTTCACTGACTCAACTTGAAGGAGTCAACGAGCAGAGTTTCAAGAATCTGCGATACACAAAATCTAGAAATAATCGGAATCATTGATCGAGCAAAGATTCGGACCATTGTGATTTTGGCTACCGGGAAATGAGAGGCAAGAGTTCAATGAACTCGCAATATGAGAAACTTCAACGTGACCTGAGCGGTCAGATCGTAGATCTCCATGAGAAATTGAGACCGTCAATCTCTTCCCACTGTTCAGAGGTTCGCGAGTTGGGAGGTTTGTGAGGTAAGGAATAATTTGTGGTCATTGATCTCAAATCAACGAGGATCATTGATCCTTGGATAAATTTCACAATTCAACTATTCGAAGGAACTGCTACCTTCAGTGTCGAAACGCGAAGTCCCGAAATGCGAAAAACTGAAGCGCCTAGTTTTTCAACCCACGGTCACATGAGAAGCTAAAATTCATTTTTTTTTTTGCTCTCGAGTAAACTCAGAAGGCCCTATTATGCCATTAGAGGGGCTACAGTTGCTGCAGTGTTACAGTAGCTAAAGATAGCTCAGAGCCCTGAATCAGTAGATCTTTCGCTCAGATAGTCAGATCTAGCCAGATCAAAGTCAAAGAAGTGGTTTACACTGCATTTTTCGGTCCGAAGTCACAGAAAAAAAATTCAAAGACCCGATTTTCATGCAGGCATCAGGTAAACGCGAAATCCTATTTTTTAATTTTTTTGAAATTCTTTAAAGATGGCCACGTCTAGAAATTTAGGACCTATTGGCGATGGAAGTCACTCCTGGATTGCAGTAGGAGCAGAGCCCAAAGCCCATCAGTTTTATGTCACGGTGGTTTTTAATGGGTGATCAAATGGGTAGAGACTCGGGAAGATATCACTCAAACTCAGGGAATGGGTTTAGCATGTGAGGAACAAAGGAGGTCTTGATCTAACTTCAGTCAGTGGGTTGATTTGAAAATGAGCAGGTTGAAGACTTGGTGAGAGGAGTGGACAAACTACCTCAGGCAACACGCCTTTCAGTAATTTGTAGAAGAAAAACTCTAAATGTGAGATCCTCTAGTTCAGAGCTTCAAGAAACTGAAAGGGGGGACTTGATTGGATTCTCCAATTCCGAGTCATTCAGTGCTAAGAAAATCACAGGGACCAATTAGAAACAATGCAACTGTTATAGTGATCAAACTCTACATCATCCTATAACAGTTACAACTTGACTGGATTCTCCAATTCTGAGCCGTTCTAATACAGTGTATACAAAGACGCGAAAGAAAAACTGACATTCATCAGACAAGAAGTCTCAAGAGTCCAGACATAACTAGGAAAACAGTGTTTCATTAAAGTTTACCACCGGGAGCCTTGCTCAACCATCGATGCTTACAAAAATGGAGAAAACGCCTACATATACTCCAAAACAACAACAACAGGAAAAACAAGACGCTGCATTAAAATATTGCGTTTGCATGTCTTCTGACAGTCTTCCCATGCAGACTCAGGATGATCATGCTCCTATGACAGACGCTACCTTAAATTCGCATGGCCTTTGCAAGGGAGGTAGCCAAAACATTAAAGGCCAAAATGGCGTGTGCAGACTTCTCTATTTAATTGAGGACTTCGATCTGGCTTCTTTGGATAATCAGTACACAAAACTCCTTCGAACAGACCGCTTGCCAAGCCCTCCATATCTCATATTCAATGAATGAAAGGAGGTTTCAACCATCTGTTCTTGCCTTCATTTACTCCAAGAGGAAACCGGGAGCGAAATTGTATCCACTGGCATCTAGAAATCATGATGATCCTTTCGGTGACTGGACTCAATGCTTTTGGCCCCTTTTTCTTAGCTCTTTTGTTTCCCAAATGACCACAGACCGTGACCCTGCTTTTATTTCCATAGGGGATTTCGGCATTCGCGAATAGGAAGGAGTTGATCCTTTCTTATCATAGTTGCAATGGGCGAAACGCCGAGACGGCTCAATTGGGCGCCACGCGTCCTCCAAATCTGATGGTCCTAAACTCTCCCGATGTTTTTGTGGGCCCCAGGTCCTGGACGCTCTCATTACTTCGCGCATCAGGGATATGAGGGAGCTGCTACTTGCACTTCGAAACCACGATGGGTGAAAAGGCGGGGAGCCTAATCGCGCGCCAGGTGCCCTCTTCAGATGGATGGCTGAGACTGCCCCTTGATACTGCAGACCCAACTTTGGGCAACATCAACGCTTCGGGGTTCGGGGTTTAGAAATGTACAACGACATAAAACCTTCACCCCTTGAACTCGCGACTGCCGAAAAGCCAACGCAACTAGATCTCGCGCCACGCGTCCCTCGAATGGACGGCTGTTATTCTTCCCTGCATACAATATGGGCGCGATCTATTTGCGCTAATCTCGGCGCAACTCTACTATCCGCGATTTCCTGTTGACCATCGATCTACTCTTATGAAAGGATCTGGACTGTCATCAATATAATTTCACTCGCTTACTGGCTGGAAGCTTGAAACAAGATTTTTCCATGCTACACTTGGGCGCTCCTCATACAACTTGCAGACCTGAATATTCTTGTTCCTAGGACAAGAAATGTTGCTAACATTAGGCTCCATGGGGGATAGAGTCATCCCTATGATTCTCTAAGAACTCATTTCGCAGATTCAATGCCTTGCTGTTGGGCTATGGAGTCATGCTCAAAACATCTCGCTGCTGAAAATACAGGTCGAAAAATAAAAGTAACAAAATAAAGCTACATGCTCAAAGGAGCTTATTTATATACAGTCCTAATGCTAATAAAATATTTTACATGGGCTAGGTGAAAGAAAACTTCCACCATAGCCATTCAAGCAGCTTCCTGGATAGAATCTCCTTCCTTCTATCGATGATCACCAGCAGATAGTGTAACCGTGACAGCAGAACAACTACACTCTTCAACTTCTCCTCACAGGGTGAAGTTGATATGGAATAGGGCATCTCCAAGGCATAAAGGATATGCCACTCCATGTATTCGCCGACAGGGTCATAGAATGAGTGGTGAATTTCAGAAAATTGGTGACAGGCAGCCTCCTCTGCTACAGAGTTGCTCACATGTGGTTGAATATCTTTGATAAGCACAGGTGAGTGGACAACTAATGTAGGCTCACTGATCCCAGGTGGTAGTTTCTCGTTGACTAGCTCTGGAATGAAATATGTGCTCATGTGTTCCTCTGGTTCCTTTTCCTCTTCTTGGCTCTCCCCCGGGTCAGATTTGTATTCATCATAAATAGGAACCATGGGGTGGTTCTGCTTGCTGACTGGCTATTTAGTATCTTTATAGTGATCAAATGTAGGATAATATTGCTACTCATCATCACTATAATATACATCAAAAAGGGGTTGTCCTTCATTGATATGACCCTCCTCCAGAACAGTGATCCCGTCAAAAATTTCGGTTTCAGGGACAGTGGGACCTGCTGCTTCTGGCTGCCCATACATAATCCTTTTCTCTTTAATCCTAGCTAAAAATATATCGTGAGAAACCCCCTGGGGGAAAAGAGAAGAATCATCTTCCACAACTAACCCCTCTTTTAAAAAGAGAGGGTCTTCGTCATCATGAGCAGAGCTGCTAGGAACATCTGCTTCAACCCGATATCCAGGTGAGTCATCTACCATGGACCACATTTGCTCTATAAACTCACAATTTCCACAAGATGCATGTTGATCGTTATGAAAATCTAAAGGAATATAGGCATCTGATATGATGTCAGATGCTTCCGTTCTAGGGATAACACAATTAATATCATTCAAAACATCCATATTTTCCTAGCAAATGCTTTCCTCTATAGTAAAAGCTCCATCATGGACCTGGTCTTCAGGGCCAGCAGAGGCTTCATGAAGTGAAGAAAAATCATCACAACAGTTTTCAAACAAATAATGAGCTGGATAGTAGTCTTTACAAAATGAATTGAAAGATGTATGAAAACCTGTTAAAGAGCGGATGCTCACAGCGGGAAGAGATCGACACCACTCAAGAGAAGCTCCCTTCAATGAATACCTGAAGAGCTTAATCCGTACATCCTCATGCATGATATTGTGTCGGTGAATAGCCTCATGGAAGTCCAGTAAATGCTCAGCTGGTTCCTCTCAACTTGTTGCATGAAATTTAGGGAGGAAATATTCCCATTGGTCTCTATCAGGAAGTGCATTAGGAAACCCAACTATCTGGGAAAAGTCACAGAAAGAAAACCTTTGAGCCATAATTTTCTCCATATCGAAACAGTGGAGTCGCCAATCGATCCTCGAATCATGGAATCGCCAGGTGAAAGATGCACAGCTTCAAATGTGCCTGGTCCTTGTCCACCATCAAAGGCCAGATCTTAACATTGTCGTTACCCCAGGAAGCTTCTCAGGCTAAGAAAGAAGCTGTTGAAACCTTCTCGAGAAAGCCCCTTAGGGTCAGCTTTCAGGTGTGCTAATAGTAGTCATAGCTGAAATAGTGATGTGGAAACAATGGAGTCTCCATAGTGGAGTCGCCAGGTGCACAGTATCAATATTTAAGGGCTCTGATGCACCTTCAGAATCAGAGGCTCAATGTCGTTCTGCCTAGGGAAAATCTTCAACTTCGTCCCCAACAACGGTGCTAGAAATGTTGGCGATGGAAGTCACTCCTAGATTGCAGCAGGAGCAGAGCCCGACAACCATCAGTTTTATGTCACGGTGGTTTTTAATGGGTGATCAAATGGGTAGAGACTCGGGAAGATATCACTCAAACTCAGGGAATGGGTCTGGCATGCAAGGAACAAAGGAGGTCTTGATCTAACTTCAGTCAGTGGGTTGATTTGAAAATGAATAGGTTGAAGACTTGATGAGAGGAGTGGAAAAACTACCTCAGGAAACAGGCCTTTCAATAATTTGTAGAAGAAAAACTCTGAATGCGAGATCCTCTAGTTCAGAGCTTCAGGAAACTGAAAGGGGGGACTTGACTAGATTCTCCAATTCCAAGTCGTTCAGTGCTAAGAAAATCACAGGGACCGATTAGAAACAATGTAACTGTTACAGTGATCAAACTCTACATCATCCTATAACAGTTACAACTTGACTGGATTCTCCAATTCCAAGTCGTTCTAATACAGTGTAGACAAAGAAGCGAAAGAAAAGATGACATTCATCAGACAAGAAGTCTCAAGAGTCCAGACATAACCAAGAAAACAGTGCTTCATTAAAGTTTACCACCGGGAGCCTTTCTCAACCATCGATGCTTACAAAAATGGCGAAAACGCCTACATATACTCCAAAACAACAACAACAACAAAAACAAGACGCTGCATTAAAATATTGCGTCTGCATATCTTCTGACAGTCTGCCCATGCAGACTCAGTATGATCGTGCGCCTATGACAGACGCTACCTTAACTTCGCATGGCCTTTGCAGGGGACGTAGCCGAAACATCAAAGGCCAAAATGGTGTGTGCAGACTTCTCTGTTTAATCGAGAACTTCGGCCTAGCTTCTTTGGATAATCAGTACACAGAACTCCTTCGAACAGACTGCTTGCCAGACCCTCCATATCTCATATTCAATGAATGAAAGGAGGTTTCAACCATCCGTTCTTGCCTTTATTTACTCCAAGCGAAAACCGGGAGAGAAATCGTATCCGCTGGCATCTGGAAATTGCAATGATCCTTTCGGTGACTGGACTCAATTCTTTTGGCCCCTTTTGCTTAGCTCTTTTGTTTCCCAAATGACCACAAACCGTGACCCTGCTTTTATTTCCATAGGGGCTTTCAGCGTTCGCGAATAGGAAGGAGTTGATCCTTGCTTATCATAGTTGCGATGGGAGAAACGCCGAGACGACTCAATTGGGTTCTACACATCCTCCAAATCTAATGGTCCTAAACTCTCCCGACGCTACTTTGGGCCCCAGATCCTGGACGCTCTCGTTACTTTGCGCATTAGGGATATGAGGGAGCTGCTACTTGCGCTTCGAAACCGCGATGGGCGAAAAGGCGGGGAGCCTAATCGCGCACCAGGTGCCCTCTTCAGATGGACGGCTGAGACTACCCCTTGATACTGCGGGCTCAACTTTGGGCGCCATCGGCGCTTCGGGGTTTGGGGTTTCGAAATGTACAACGACATAAAACCTTCACCCCTTGAACTCGCGACTACCGAAAAGCTGACGCGACTAGATCTCGCGCCATGCGTCCCTCGGATGGACGACTGTTATTCTTCCCTGCATACAATATGGGTGTGATCTATTTGTGCTAATCTCGGCGCAACTCTACTATCCGTGATTTCCCGCTGACCGCCGATCTGCTCTTATTAAAGGATCTGGATCGTCGTCAATATAATTTTGCTCGCTTACTGGATGGAATCTTGAAACGAGATTTTTCCATGCTGCGCTTGGGCACTCCTCGTACAACTTGCAGACCCGAATATTCTTGTGCTTAGGACAAGAAATGTCGCTAACAGGACCAACTCAAGGACCGATTCTTCTTGGAAAGAATTATGAGTTTTGGTTTGTTCGAATGAGATCCTTCTTGCAAGCACAAAAGTATTGGGATCCAGTGGATCTTGGATATGTGAAACCAGTTCCAGTAGACCTTGCTGCCATGACCAACCAACAGAGAACTGCTCAGGCAACATAAAGGAACAAAGAAAATAAAGAAAAATTATGGATTCAAAATTTAGTGGATGACTCGATTTTCTCAAAAATCACAGGCATTGTTACTTCAAAATAGGTCTGGGACATCCTTAACTCAGCCTACCAAGGAAATGACTGGGTCAAAACAGTTAAACTGCAGACCTTGAGGACGTAATTCGAGACTTTAAAAATGACAGAGTCTGAAAATGTTGATCAGTTTATGACCAGAGTCATGGGAATCGTAAACCAGATTAGATTGACTGGTGAAGCCATCCCTGATCAACACAGTGTTTAGAAAGTCCTTAGAAGTTTACCAAAAAAATTCAAAATGGTTGTTATAGTAATCCTTGAATCCAAGGATCTATCAAATTTGTCAACAAATGAATTAATGGTCTCCCTATTGACACATGAGACCAGACTACATCTCACAGATGAGTCAATCACCAATACCTTCAAAACTCAATTCTCCTTTAGCAAAGGGAGAGGCATAGGAAGAGGCAGAGGTCACCAAGGAAAAGGGAGCAATCCAAGTAACCCTCACTCAAGTGGAGGTCATAGACAACAGAACCTGAATCAAAATTTCCAAGGTCATAGACACCAGAACCAGAATCAGAATTTCCATCCTCAAAGAGGCAGAGGGAGAAGACCAAATGACAAATCAAGCATACAATGCTATTACTGCAAAAAGTTTGGACACTATGAATTTGAATGTCAGAAGAAGCAAGCAGATCAACTCTGAGGCAAAGCACATGTCTCAAATTGTACAGGAGAAACCTCAGAATGTATGTTTCTCTCATGTCACAAGACTGAAAAACAACATAAAGATCTCTGGTTGTTGGACAATGGTTGTAGCAATCACATGACAGGTAACAAAGATTTACTTTCATGCATTGATTCTCCAATTTCCTCTGATATTACACTTGGAAATGATTCCTTAGTCAAAGTTCAAGGAAAAGGAATTGTACCTATTCTTACTAAACAAAATGTAAAGATGGACATAAACAATGTCTATCATGTTCCAGATCTAAAACATAATCTGTTAAGTGTAGGACAACTCATTGAACATGTCTATAAGGTACTTTTTTAGGGAGCATCATGCAGGATATATGATAAAACCCCCAACAAAAAATTGATTTCTAAAATCCACATGACCTAGAATAGGATATTTCCCCTGACCTTCAGAACTACAAATCTGATCCAATTATATGCACAAAGTGCATCCACCCCCAATGAAACTATGGTTGGGCATACAATATTTGGACACCTACCCTTTCAGAGTCTAAGTATTCTACAGAAGAACTTCATGGTCAAAGGTCTACCGATTTTCAAAGAGAAAAATCCCCCATGTGAGTCTTGCATACTTGGGAAACATAATAGAACAAGTTTTCTACAATCCTCCACTCAATCCAAACAACACCTAGAATTGGTTCACACTGACCTATGTGGACCAATGCAAACAGAGTCAATAGGTGGTAGCTTTTATTTTCTAACGTTTATTGATCACTTTAACAGAAAAATTTGGATCTACTTTCTCAGACACAAGTCTGAAACTTTTGCAAAGTTCAAATAATTCAAAGCTGAAGATGAAAAACAGAGTGGAAAATATGTAAAAACAATCAGGTCATATGGAGGAGGAGAATACAACTCAAAAGAATTTTCAAATTTCTGCAAATCACAAGGCATCATCATGCAAACTACAGCTAGGTATACTCCACAACAAAATGGAGTGGCTGAAAGGAAAAATCAAACAATAATGAACATGAAAAGAAGCCTACTCAAAGAGAAATGTCTGTCAAATATGTTTTGGGCTGAAGCAGTAGCATGTTCATCTTATCTCCTGAATAGATCTCCAACCACGAGTCTCAAGATGAAGGTCCCTCAAGAAGCATGGAGTGGAACAAAGATAAATGTTGCACATCTCATGA
Source organism: Picea mariana (assembly GCA_032191745.1). Classification (NCBI taxonomy): domain Eukaryota; kingdom Viridiplantae; phylum Streptophyta; class Pinopsida; order Pinales; family Pinaceae; genus Picea; species Picea mariana. Next base: position 2,881 of record JASDQU010284949.1, on the reverse strand, counting down.
CATTTGGATGCATAGCATACACTCACATACCTTCCGAATTAAGGAAGAAACTGGATGATAGAAGTGAGAAATGCATCTTTACTGGATACAACGAAACATAAAAAGCTTATAGGCTTTACAATCCAATTTCAAAGAAATGAATTCTTAGCCAAGATGTAAAATTTCTGGAAAATCAACTCTAGAACAAATCTGAAAATCAACAAATGGACAGTCAAAATCCATTGTTGCCTAGTCCTGAAAACGCAGAAAATTCAGGACAGCCAATAACTCAACCTGCTCTTCCAAGATTGCAAGTACAAGGACAATCTAAAAACTCTCAGGATAACTCAACTTCCAACAGAGACTCATCCTCTTAACTTTAAAATTAAAGAACTCGAAGTTTGAGAGAAATCCATCAGCAGTTGCATGACATTGAAAACCACAATCTTTTTGCATTAATGTCATGTAAACCTACATCTTTTAAAGAAGCGGCTAAGGATCCACATTGGGTTCAAGCCATAAACCAAGAGATCGACTCCATTGAGAAGAACAAGACATGGGATCTTTTTGATCTGTCGAGACACAAAACTAAACTCAATGAAAAGGGACAGATTGAAAAGAACAAGGCAAGACTTGTTGCCAAAGGATTCTCACAACAACCAAGTACTGATTATGGTGAAACTTTTTCTCCAGTAGCAAGATTGGACACTATAAGGATTCTCTTAGCCATAGCAACTCAACAAAAATGGCAAGTATACCATATGGATGTCAAGTCCGCTTTCTTGAATGGTTTCTTAGAAGAAGAAGTTTATGTCGATCAACCACCTGGATTTGAAGTCCAAGCGCAACCAGCCAAAGTGTATCGGTTGAAGAAAGCCTTGTATGTCTTAAAGCAAGCTCCAAGAGCTTGGTACAACAGAATTGACACTTACGTGATCAAAAGTGGTTTCAGCAGAAGCCAAAATGAGCCAACTTTATACACCTAAACTGATTAGCACGGTAAAATTTTGATTGTATGTTTATACGTTGATGACATGATATATACTGGAAATCTCGAGTTAACTAGTTTTAAACATGCCATGCAATCTGAGTCTAAGATGGCAGATCTTAGCATAATGAAATATTTTTGGGGAATTGAGGTTGATCAATCAACCAAAGGCATTTTTGTCTGTCAGCAAAAATATGTATCAAACATCATTAAAATATTCTTCATGGAGGACTACAATCCAACAGAAAATCCTATACCCCTAGGCACAAAATTGAGCAAGCAAGATGAAGGACCTACATTGGATTCTACCCTGTACAAAAGTTTAGTAGGAAGTTTGTTGTATCTTACAGCAACTAGGCATGATATTATGTATGCAGCCAACCTTGTTTCCAAATTCATGGAATCCCCCAAAGATTGTCACTGGAAGATGGCGAAAAGGATTCTGAGATATGTTGCAAAGACACTCAATTTTGGCTTATGGTACACTTAGTCTAATGATAATCATCTCTCTGGTTACACAGACAGTGATTTTGCAGGCAGCCTAGATGAAAGAAAAACACCTCAGGACATGTTTACACCTCAGGACATGTTTTTCACCTGGGCGCAAACCTGATTTCATGGGCATCCAAGAAGCAGCCAATTGTATCTATATATTCTGCAGAGACAGAGTATGTCATTGCTGCCTCAGCTTTCTATCAAGCTGTGTGGCTGAGAAGAATATTGAAAGATATGTCACATATAGAAAATGAACCAACTCCTATATTCTGTGACAACACCTCAACAATTTCTCTATCCAAAAACCATGTGTTTCACGAGAAAAGTAAACACATTGACACTTGCTTTCACTTCATCCATGAGCTTGTCAATAATGGTGACATTGCACTTCAATTATGTGGCTCACGAGATCAACTCACTGATATTTTTACAAAGCCACTAGGAAAATCCATTTTTGATTTTCAGAGACAATACTTGGGCATTATCAATGCTGATGTTTGTAAGTGTTGAGTTTAAGAGGGAGTGTTAAATAAAATGTAACCTCAATAGTCTGACTTCGTAGACAATTGTACACTCATTCTTTATGTTCTTGATTTGCTTGAACCTATTTAGCTCATCTATTTTCCATTTTTTTTTAAGGTACTGCTAGCTGTCCTAGACAATTGTACACTCGTTCTTTATGTTCTTGATTTACTTGAACCTATTTAGCTCATCTATTTTCCATTTTTCTAAGGTACTCTTTTCTCATATACTCAATACTATTTATGCTCTGCTATTTCTGTATATTCTCTGCTTCTCATTTTATCAAAAAGTACAGGCCCAATATTTCATGGAATTTTAAACCACAGTTTTATGCCATTACAGAAGTAAGAGGGTTACAACGAATATCATCAATTAACTGTGCAACAGTTACAGATTATATGTTACCACCTTCATAACACGATTTTTAAATTTATTGCGATGTTGGTGGCTTAGCGAAGAATGATCGGCACAATATGGCAATATAACAATGTTTCTTGCAATCAGATCATATATTTCTTACAGAAGGACAGGCCCAAAATTGCTCAGGATTTCAGACTACAATACGCAAGCTTAATTTATTAGGACGTTGGTTTCTAATGCAAGAATTATTGATATAATATTGCAATATAACAGTGATGTTTCTTGGAATCATGGCATTATATATTGATTGCAATAGCTCAACCTCCCACGAAACTCCCTGTGCCCTAATAACAAGGCCTGGGTTATATGGGCCGCAGCTAAGTTTTCAAATCTTGCGAATTATACGGAAATTTTATAATATATGACACGTAAACATAATGATAAAGATTATCAAACTTCTTTTATATGCACACAGAGAGAAAGATTCTTGATTATTTGAAATTTTATTTTACATGCACACGAGAAAGATTCTTGATT
>JASDQU010284946.1:0-14480 GCA_032191745.1 Picea mariana | reverse complement strand
TCTTTTGACATGAACTATTGCATCTCTTCATAATTTAACATAGATAATATTCTCCTTTTATTCATTAAGTTATCATGTAAGTTTCTCAATTAATTAGAAGATTAATCTTGATTCAAATTCTGTCTACATGAGTTGATCACATGTATGTATCGACTCCTTATAACGTTCCCATGCTTCTATTGCATCCCTATCTCTTCAACAGATCATATTCGAGGCTTTGCTATCTCTCTATACAGTTATGGTGTTAATCTCGTCAAATTACTTCACAGGCCCCTAACTATTCATAGAAAACAAATTCTGTAAAGGAGATTTCTTCAACCCACTTTCATTTGTTACCACGGGCTTATATATTTCAAACATTGTTCTATTATCTCTTTTATCCTTCCTCCCTTATTATCCTACATGAGACCATATTCAAATGTCCAAGGTATTATTTATTTCTATCCCCTTTACTCTCCTTATTATATTTTTTACCTTATCACATGACCGGTGTTGGAGCCAGGTTCTCCGGTACTTCGGCCTTTGGTATTTCAACCTTTGCAATCCTTGCGTTCTTCCGGAGTTGTTACCTTCCAGAGTGGTTACATCTCATGTTGGTTAATCCAATGGCTATCATTACTCTCAAAGTTCTCATATTGACAGTCTGGTCTAATCCTTGTGCATTCATTGAATTTTGTCTTTTAGATGATCGACGACTCTAACTTAAACTTCAATTGAGGTGGACGGTTGTTATCTATTCCAGAAATTCTAAGATTCATGACTCTGGGACTCCAAGTTACTAGAACTATGAAGTAGCTCAATTCCTCCGGAGGTTACCTACCAAATAAGTCATAAAATGATGGTGATCATTTGTTGTCGGTTAACACCTCATGCTTACTCTATTCTTCCACTATGTTGGATCAATGGTCGATAATTCTCTCTAATTAGATCAACGATTAACGTTACTTTGTGATCTCTACCTTCGGCGATTAGTTGATAACAAAAGATCGGATATCCCTGAAGTTAGTCATCCCGAAGTGATGTGGCTTGATGACATCATTCATGATGACGTGGAACCTAATTCTATGTGCCACATGTCACCTTGATTCATGACTTTGAAGGTCCTTATGTGCCACATCAACCTTGACATTTGTTACCACCTGACTGGGCCACGTGTCATCTTTGTCTCTTGCCACATGTTTTCCTCCTGGATCATGGATTTGCACTTCATGGCTTCATTACTTCATGGCATCGTATCAAACTTCAATCATCGTCGAAGTGTTGAATATGTTTTTCCACCATTTTATCTTTCCTTGTCTTGATCTGACGGCTTCTGTTTACTCTGGGACTTCATTCCTTTGACCCCACTTATCCTATCCTTCCACTACTTCATCCAACAGTCGAAAATGGTCTGAAATGGATCAATAGTTAGCATTACTTCTGAACCACGAGATTTCAAGGCTTACCCTATCGTTCCACTTTATGTCTATCAACAGTCAGCGAGATTTCTCAACTCTTCCTTTTATCCGACGGTCAATGGGAGTTCGTGAATTTGGGGCTCCGACCTTCAGGTATTCCTACATGATTCAAAATTCTTTTTGCCAGAGTGTTTAGTGCTAGATTTGAAAACCATTGGACTCACCTATCATCATCCAACGGTCACCATGCATTTCCCAAATCTGATGGCCCTCATTCACTTCGGGACTTCGGGGCTCTAGCCTTCGGGTATTCTTGTTTTTTTTGAAATTCTTATCGTCGGAGTGGTCAACAACAAATTTGACCACCTTATTTCCTTTAGTATGATATAATGGTTAAACATTTCCATTCCATATCAATGGTCAACATTTAATTCTAAATTAAATTTTGATCTAACAGTTGAGAACTCATTCGAAGATCCTTCCTAGTTGATGGTTGGCGTTTATTTAATGACTTCAGGATTTCGTGGATTCTTCATTGTCTCTACTAATCGATGAAGTGGCGAAGTGTTGAAACTTATGATATACCTCCACTTGGTTTCGATGAAAGGTTGATATTTTCGACCGACTGTAATAGATTTTTCTCACAGTTCTAAGGGTGTTCAATGCTCTTCTTTTTTATTTGTTCATCACTATTTCTCCTGAGCTTTTAATAATTGTTTGTGCATTATTTTATGCACTGATATTTAGTTGCTAACCCTCTTGAGCTCTTAATTCCTTGTTCTTCGTTACTCTGTACGTGGATTCTCTGCATGCTACTTTTCATGATCTTTAAGAACATAGGATCATTTTCAATCATATCGTTATCAACAATGATCACAGATTGCTTCTTCCCCAAGGCGATCTTCGTTTTTCTCTAATTGCTGTATATGTTTGACTCATGTTTCCATCAATGAAAACACATGACCAATAATTCCAACACCTACTATGTGATTTTAATTTGTTGGATTACATCTTTCTTATTTAACATACTTATTTCATAACCTTTTCTTAGTGTATTAGCTGCTTGAATAAGCTTTCAAATCAAAGAAATCTTGGATGAAGAAAAGATTCATTTTTGTCTTAGTATTTGTCCCTAGTTGCATGTTTTTTGTTTGAGGCATTTTCCTTTGCTATTTCCATCTTTCTCTTCACATCTTTTTCAGCCTTCAATCCTGATTTTCTTGTTATTATAAGAATAATTTCGTTTCAAAAGGAAAATTAATTAGTTAAAGAAAGGATCACCTCTTGTTTCTAGTATTTGACTTCTTCCTTTTATCTTTTCATTTTGGAATCATTTAGTCATCTAAATCCTATTCCATATCTAGGTTTAAGTACAATTTTGTTTGTTAACTTGAATATAACAATACTCATTTATTATTAGGAGTTTCATTTTGATAACGAACATATGTTTTTTTCTTAATTATTTATCTTAATTTGAACTTGTATTTCAATTCAATCTCTCGTTTATTTCAAGAATTTTTGTTTCAAGCATATTTCCTTTTGAAGTTGGTTACACGACAAATGCACATTCTTCACTCCCTAATTAAATGATTGGTTCATAACCCCAATCTCAACCTAAAATCAACAGTATAACGTAACTTATTAGATCCCCACTTAGGGCCAAAAGAATATTGTAGTTAAGCTAGGGTTGTGGGGATAAGAATCCAAATAATTTACCACAACCATTTACATTTGTAACATAGTAGTTTATTGATTAGGGAGATTAAAATCATTTCTATCAAATACAGTCAAGACCCATTTATCAACTAGTGCACTCTTCGAAGTCAATAATTCCAAGTTTGGGACTAGAGGTTTCATTAAGACTCCCAACTCTTTCATTGTTGAATATCCTCTGACCATTTGATTTCATCTTGAAGGAAAGGTGATTTTTTGTATGTATCTATGAAGAGGTAGCTTATTTACCATGTGGATCTCATAGGAGGGAGGGAACCAAAGATATATTTCTATGGGCCATTGGGATTTCATCTCCCTTTCTCTCCTAGTTAAAACTATATCCTTAGTACCTTCACTCATCACCATGGTTTATTTCATCACTTCTCATCGTAGGTGTTTGGAAGGCCCTTATCCTTCACTTAACTATGTTTTCTTGGTGGTCTTCATAACCATTTAGGGGAAAGGGTTTCGAAGTGTTGAAGTCTAGGCATGTTCGAGCATTTTTAGTTTATATTTTGGATGGAGTATTTTTTCTTTTATAGGACAGAATATTCAATTAAGATATTGACATTGGTATTTAAACACACTTGGAAACTACTTATTGCACCACCTAAGAACATAGTATTTTGTTTTGATCACTTATTTTCTTAATTGGTTGTTATTGAGACTCTAATTCTTTGGTATATTAATTAATCCATTGCAATGGGTATTATCACCTAGGAACCATTTCACCCCCTTAGAAACTATCTCGTAGATTCCAAATCCTTCCTCCTGGGAATTCCTAGTCATTTTTTGTCTCCCTCTCGATAGGTTAGAGTTGAACCAATAGTACTTCCTAGTCCCTCATCAGACTCATCATATTCAAATTCATAAATCTCATCTTCTTTAGATTCAAAACCCTCATCCCCTTTGAGTCCATCTAGTTCAGGTGCACCTAGATTTAGTCTCTGTTTGACTAGTTTACCTATGTCTACTCCATTTGTAACTCTAGTTACCATCATGGCTTAAACTAATCAAACTAATGAACCTCAAACTCAAACTCAAACTACTTTACCTTATATGCTTGGGTTGAATCTCCTAGACTTAACCAAAATCATAAATCATCCCATTATACATTACGTTACTTGGCCATATATGCTAACCAAGATGACCTCTAATATCCCTAATTTTTAGGGCCATTTTGGAGAGAACCCCTCTAATCATATCATGTTGTTTCACCTTTTTTTCTTATCAAATAGTATCATGGATAACTCGATTAGGCTTAGGTTGTTCCAATTCACCCACATAGGTGTGGTCACTAAATGGTATATTAATCAACATTCCAATACCCATAAAACATTTGAGTCCATTGTCAAAGTATTCTTGACCTTTTTTCAACTACTAGTTCAGCATAATGTAGGAATTGAAATACTTACCAACTTTCATCGAACTACAACTACTAATATCTATGAATGGAGTAGGCAATTTGGTTTATTTCAGGCCTAAAATTAATGACCCATTCTTGATGGGATTGTTCTTGAAGTCATTACTTTCCCATATATCCAGAGATTTGGCCATGACCATGCCCAAAACTAAGGAGGAAGTTGTCCAAAAATCCTAATAGTATGACTTGATTTATTCCCAATTAGGGTATTTTTACAACATTCTTTGTAATTCTCCTCTCTCTTGATCTGGTGAATTGTCTACACTGGGGAATCCTATGCTATTGATGGTTTCATTGGTTCTGTTTCACAAAGTAATGAATACTCTTATCCCCCTAGACCAAGTGTGTACAATAATACATATGGTGGATTTAGTTCTCCTTATGCCCCACCTCCTATAGGGTGTCTCCTAATGCCTTATAGTTATCCTAATCCTCCCCTAGATACATATTGTTCCACATCTCAAGTAGGATATATTACATCTTATCAATTCCTCATACACACCAACGCATGCATGGTCATACTTATACTAGTTCCTCTTGTATTGGGGTGGTCATGAACCCATATTATCCTTTTCTTCACCCTCTATAAGTAACCTAAATACCTCCAACTACATTACCTTAACTCCTAGTCAATGTTGTTAAAATTGTTCCACCTCCACAGGGCCATGTGTATGCTTAGAATAATTATCCTAACCCCCCAAACCAAAATATTAATAAGAATAAACAAAATAAGAATAAAGGGAAAATAAAACAAAATGACCAAAACCATAATCAAGGGAATCAAGGTAACTAGAATCATTAGTCCAATAATGTTGGAGGAAATCAAAATGTTGCGAACTAAATTCAAGATCATAATTCCCAACCAAAAGAAGGGAATAACCCTCATCTTTGTGCTAAACATCCTTTCACTCTTTGTGGCATTTATGGCCATTCTACTCACCGATGTCCACTTGTACCTAGGTTTATTCAATTAAAGGAGTCAACTGATAAAGCCAAAGAAACACCAAATCAATCAATTACTGATCTGGGTGGATATTGGTGGCCACCCACCTATTCAACTGGCTCAAAGCACAATTTTTCATTTTGGTGGTTTTTCTACACTTTTTTGGGTCTTGAACTTTTGGGGCCATTTTGAGGCCCTAAATAGAATTTTTTGGGCACGACAAAGCTCAGAAGAAATATAAGGGAATAGTTTGGGCCAACTGTAATGTGTACTTCTTGTTTAGAAGTTTCCAATGGACTATCGAACATGCCAACAGAGATCATATACAAAATTTACAACCCCAGGAAGTTGGCATACCATCTAAGCCCATCGGTTCCCACAATCCTTTTGGCATTTCATCTCCTAGGGTTAGGTTTTTTATGTTTATGGTTTCCTCACTACTTATTTATGATAAAAATTACTTTCAACCTCATAGTAATGCACTCTGTTGAATGCACATAGCCATCACATCTCTTCTCAGAGATAAGCTACCACCATTCGATCAAGTTTGCTTCATCTGCATTTTTACAGTTCAACACATTTCATTTACTAATAGAACTCAAGTTTCATTGTATCTTTGTGTTTTTGTTATAACTTTTTATTTAATTTCATTCCATTTATAAATACATATTAGTGGTATTAGAGTGGTCCATTCTTTATCTATTTCTCTGTTCATGTCCCCAATGAGGTTAAGGTATAAGGATTTGGGACTCAAAGTATTTGATCCTTTACAAGACCATCCTCGCCGACCCTGATGGCCTCCCATGGAGGATGAAAAGAGAGACGATGGAGAAGGAGATCCTATTAAACTATTGCTAGAGTAATCCATTGTGCGACAAAAGAATGAGATGATGGATAATTTTTCCCAGATCATTCAACAACTACCAATGACCAATGCATCTTCGTCAAGATGCCACTTTCAAGACACCACCCTCTTCAAGGTACAAGTTAGCTTTGATATTCCTATATTTGAAGGTCAAATAGATGCATATGTTTTAGATAAATGGTTGACTATTCTAGAATGGTATTTTTCTATCCATAATTTTTGTGATAGAGAAAAGATCACCTTTGCACTCCTTAAGGTTGTCCCCCATGTCAAGTATTGGTGGGATATTTATTGTGAGAAAAAGGCCATGAAGGAATATGAATTTTTTGTAGTTGTACCCACTTTGGTTTATTTCAGAGCCAATATTAAGTAACAATATTACCCTATTGGAATCTATGATGACCAGTATAAAACATGGACCACGTTGTGATAGGAAAGGGACCAAACAGTGCCAGAGTTTACAAATTTCGTCCATATCGTGTGCACCAAGATAGCTATCAAAGACCCTGAATGAAAAATAATTCTCAAGTACCATGATAGTATGCATCGATTCATCCAAAAAGAAATGGAGTTTCTATAGATCTCATCACTAGGTGCAGCTTATCGATATGTCGTCAAAATTGAGCAAAAATTTAAACAAAACAAGCAAGAGTTTTGATCTATGAATTCCTCATCGCAGTAGGGAAAAGGCAGCCCCAACCTACAGAACAAAGGATAGATCAAGGATAGACCACCATAGGAAAACTAGTCCAAGCCTCCAATAAAGAAGGGTAATGGAAAGATTAGGAAAGACACTAGAAAGTGGTGTGAATTCCATAAAATTCCCTGACATAACACCAATGAATTTTGCTCAAAGAAGTCGTTGGTGGCCAAACTAAAATCCTCAGAGTCATATGCGGGTTTCAACTCAGAATTAGAACCAGAGAAGGGGAAGTGGATCATTGATAAGGAACCCAATGCCACTATCACTACCACCAAGGTCCAGCCAAGTGAACTCAAAGAACTGGAGGAAGGTGAGCACATTTTCCACTCACAGATATGGGTGAATGGTACTTCATTTCACTTCATTTTTGATAATGGATGTCAAAATAACCTCATCTTAGTAGAGGTCACCAAGTGGTTGGACCTGCTGACAACACCACATTTTCAATTGATCCAGATTATTTTCAGCACGAAATGAGAGTAGAGATATAATAAAGAAATGTACAGAGATATCTCAGATATCCAATAATATAAAAGAAATATATCATAGATGCAACCATAAACACATAGATACCGTAATACACAATTTTCTATTAATGAGCGAAAATGTACAAAGACTGTAAAAATACAAAGTGAAAGACTCGCTAGACTGGTGGCAGCTTATGTCTGAGAAGAGATGTGTCTGCTACTCGCATTCAAAAGAATATGACTTTACAATGAGGCTCCAAATTCCTATTTATCATAAAGAAAATTCAAAACCCTAACCCCAGAAGATTAAAAGCCAACAGTTTTGTGGACCCTGTTTTGGGTAGTTTGGTGTATCAACTTCTCAGGGGCGTAACTTTGGCATGCGATCTCTATTTGGGGCGCACTATAGCTCATTGGAAAGGTATCATCGAGGAGATTCATTTTGAGGGATAAATAAGAGCCTTTATCTATTATAAAGAAGCTTGATCCCAAAAAACATTCATTTAGGCCCTCAAAATGGCCCCGAAAGTTTAGGAACCGAAAAATAACTAAAAATAGTAAGTTACCAGAAAACTGTTTTGAGCTAGTTGGAATAAGTGGGTGGCCACTGATATCCACCTGGATCATCAACCTTACACCATCGGGTGGCTCCACCAAGATATATATCTCTACATCAACTAATAATGTATCTCTCCCTATGGCATCAATCCCTTCAAGGATGAGATGTTGTGTGATATTTCCCCCCTTGAAGTTTGTGATGTTATTTTAGGCCAACCTTACTTGTGGAAACATCATGCTATATATGAGTCTAGAACTTACAGTTTATTATTACATTGAGCAGTAAATTATATAGGATACCAAAGATAGCTCTTCCTACTGCCATTTCCTTGATCTATGCTAAGCAATGCAGGAAGGTCATCTCCCATACCAGGAATTTTTTCTTATTTATGATTCAATCTCAAAGTGAACATAAGGTAACAACCACATCCATGGCCTCTACACAGGGCCTTTCCACACAGTAGAAGCAGGTGGAAAAGTTCATGGAGGAATACATGCATATTCTCCTCACCCATTGGGGTACCTTTTCATTATCAGGTCAAGCCTTCAATCAATCTGACCCCCAAAAAATGTCTAACCAATGGGCTGACATATCACCACTCTCTTATGTAAAATGAGGAAATTAAGTTTCATATCCAAGATCTTCTTGAAAAGGGGCACATTTGACCAGGCTCGTTACCCTATGGGAGCCCAATTGTACTCATGCACAAGAAAGATGTGACCTGGAAAATTTTCATTGATTACAAGGCTCTAAACAAATACACAGTCCAAACTAGTACCCAAATCCCCGAATTGACAACCTTCTTGACCAACTCAAGGGATAAAAGTACTTCAATTAGATTCACCTAAAGTTCGAATACCACCATGTCCCAATAGAATAGACTGGTCTATGGAAGAAGTTTTCTTTTAAGTCCAAAGAAGGTCTTTTGGAATGGTTGGTCATGCCCTTAGGTTTGACATGTGCCCCAGCCACTTTCATGAGGTTGATGGATGATATCTTGTGACCTTTCATCAAGTATTTTGTGTTTTCATATCTGGATTATATCCTCATCTTCAGCAAGAGTTGGGAAGAACACTTGCATCATATTCAACAGGTCCTTCACACTCTGTGGCAACACAAGCTATATGATAACTTGGAAAAATTCTCCTTCACCATGAATAGGGTCCAATACCTAGGATACTTTGTTGATGAGCATGGTGTGCATGTGGATCCAACCAAGATCCACGTCATTTTTCACTGACCAACCCTGACCACACTAACCGAGCTCTGGAGTTTTATGGGACTTGCCAATTTCTATTGCAAGTTCATGTTGGGATTCTCCCATATAACATGGGCCCTCATCCAAGTGACCATGGGTGGTGGAAAAACAAATTTTGTGTGGGTATAGTCACAACAAAAAGATTTCAATGATTTGAAACATCACTTATACTTAGCCCTAGTTCTCTCATTACATGATCTGCAACAACCTTTTGAGATTGAGACAGATGCCTTATATTATGTTGTGGGTGCAATTCTCACTCAGTATGCTCCTCCAGTGGTCTATCATAGTTAGACACTTTCATATGCCATCCTTAAGTACCCCACTTATGAAAAATAAATGCATTCTATTGTACAAGCCTTCCCCCAGTGGAAGCATTACATTCTCGGGAAGGAGATAATCATCCAAACTAATAACAAGCCTCTATAGTTCATGCGGAAACAAGGAAAATTGCAGAACGACCACCATCAAAATTGATCCATATACTTGTAACAGTTTCAACTCAACATAAAATATAAGACAAGGAGAACCAATCATCTCGTTGACTTCCTCAGTCGACCTCCAGTTGCATAATTAACCATGGTACGCCACTCTTATGGACAAGAAGGCACGCTCATCACTGACTTTCATATTCAGGATGAACTATTATGCCATCTGAGCCATCTCTATGTTCCTTCAAGTGAGAAGGAGATGACGATTTGGTAATCTCACTAGAATTATATAGAAAGACACTTTGGTGTGGAAAAGACAGTGGCATTATTCCAGAAGTATTTCTATTGGCCAAAAATTCGACAGGAATTCAACAAGTACACCTGGTCTTGCACTGCCTGCACTATTGCCAAACCAACCATTAAGAAGAAATGCATGTACACCCCTCTCCCTGCTTCTGATAGGCCCTGGGAATCCATCTCAATGGACTACATTTCTAGCCTTACTTCAACCAACCATGGCAATGACTCTGTTTTTGTGGTTGTTGATCAATTTTATAATATGGCCATTCTGACATCCTGTAAGAAGAGTATCACAATGAAGTCCACTTCCAAGATATTCTTCAAATAGGTGTGGGTGCAATTTGGGATACCATATACCATCATATCAAATTAGAAAAACGGGTTTCTAAGCACATTTTCACCGAGTCTCTAGTCACGGTTGGACACCAAGCTCACCAAATCTACTTCCTTCCACCCCCAAATTGTTGGCTAGACATAGGTCATCAATAGGATAATCATGCATATCTTGCACATGTACAACTCCAATAATCCATGAACATGGGATGAGATTCTCCCCTATGTTCAACACAACTACAACATAGCTCTTCATAGATTGAGCGATCGCAAGCCCTTCTAGGTGGGGTTGGGAATCCAACCGTTGGATCCCATTGATGTTGCACTGCCCCTTACGACCACACAGGTAGAATCTTCCCATATTCAATATAAGGCTGACAAAGCCACCAATTTTATTGAATGTATTCAACACATTCTCCAACATGTCCATCATATTTTGCATAAATCCAATGCAAAGTAAAAGCAACGTCATGATCAGCATCGGGTGCCACACAAGTTTTATGTGGGAGACAAGGTTTGGTTACATTTGCAGAAGGAGCCCCTTAGAGGACCCCATCAGAATCTTTTTCCACTTCTCTATGGTCCTTACACCATCTCAAAGGCCATGGGTGACAATTATTTTGACCTAAGTATTCCCCCCTTCCTTGGCTTGCACCGCATGTTCAATGTGTACCTCTTTCAGCCATACTTTCCACCATTATTGGGCGCATCAGAGATAGCAGAGTAGTTGACACCAACATAAATCAAACTTGACTATATGGAATATGAAACCATTGATCAAATCGTGTACACACATGTTAAGAGCACTCTCAAATAGAGGATCCAGCTTTATCGGATTGTCAAAGCAAGGTATTGCCTACACCAAGGCAAGTGGCTCACCTGAGACCAAGTTTAGAACAATTTTCTCTGATCACTCAATGCAATGGAGACAATTTATTCCTAAGCGGGTAGGATTAATATAGGTGGATATCGGTGGCTACTCACCTATTCCACTAGCTCAAACAACAATTTTTCATTTTGGCAGTTTTTCTACACTTTTTCGGGTCCTGAACTTCCACGGTCATTTTGAGGCCCTAAACAATGTTTTATGGGCATGGTAGTTCCTATAAAATAGTTGAATTCATTATATAGGCCAACCGGAATGTGTAATTCTGGGCTATACCTTTCCAATAGGCTATCGAACGCGTCAAACAAAGATCATTTGCAAAAGGTACAACCCCAGGAAGTTGGCATACCAACTAACCCCATCAAGGCCCACAAGCCTTTTGGTGTTTCATCTCCTAGGGTTTGCTTGTTTATGTTTAGGGTTTCCTCATTGCTTCTTTATGATAAAAATTCCTTTCGGTCTCATCATATATGATTTTAGGGGATAAATTTTGCAAATGGGATAATTTTCCATGTTTTTTCAGAAAAAAGGATTCAGCAATTTCCATTTTTTCTAAAACCAATTCACCCAAATTCCATAGAATAAAATTATTTTACCTTACAAATCACCAAAAATTTATAGAAACTATATAAAATCCTCATAAATTTGAATATTTTTACAAAACTATCGCCAAACATTTTACATTTTTCATATTAAGGACTAGTAAGATTACCCTAGTTTTTTACATTTTAATATAAATGTCCATTCTTAAAATCATCCCTAGGCCTCATTGTAATGAGCTCTGGCAAATGCACATAGTCATAACATCTCTTCTCAAAGATAAGATACCACCATTCGATCGTGTTTGTTCCATTATGTATTTTTACAGTTCAACACATTTCATTTACTAATAGAAGTCAAGTTTCACTATATCACTGTGTTTTTGTTATAACTTTATATTTCATTTCATTCCATTTATAAATTCGGATCAGTTACTCAAGACAACCTCCCAAATATTATACTTGAACTTTATGTATATTAACCTTTCAACCCAAACCCACTAATATGGCATTCTCTATTAACACCTCCTAAAGTATTTTCTATTGAATCTAGTGAGCCTACAGTTGTTAGTAATGGAAATTTGTAGAATCCCTATCCTAATTTCAATCTTCTTCCCAGGGTGTCAAAGGTTCCTTTACATCTCACTTCCCTTAACCCACATGCACAAGTTGCCCATAATTACAACACAGTTGAGGATATAGCTCAATATTCCATGGCTATGTCATCTTTAGAAGTTCTCCAAACTTTTCCTACACAATGGAAATCTTTACTATCTACATTGGGTGTGGTTGATCCTTTGGATGATAGGATGATAGAAAAGTTTCATATAATGGACTAGAATTCCTTCAAGGTGTCGAGAAAAGAATACAAAATGGTGTTTATGGTGGGTTATCCATGCCATTATAAGAAGACTTGGACGTAGAATGAGGGGTTGAATGAATACATGGTTTTAGGGGCTAAATTTCGCAAATGGGCTAATTTTCCATGGTTTTTCCCAAAATATGATTCGCCAATTTCCATTTATTCTAAAAATAATTCACCCAATTTCGATAGAATAAAATTATTTTACCTTAAAATTGCCAAACTTTTATAGAAACTATATAAAATTCTTAGAAATTTGAATATTTTTACAAAACAATCGCCAAACATTTTACATTTTGCATATTAAGAACTAGTAAAATTAGCCCAACTTTCTACATTTTAATATAAATTTCCATCCTTAAAATTATACCTGGTTGAATGAATATTTATTGAAAGAATATTTCATCTCAAAGTCAGAGATGTGAAGAATGTTTGTTCATAATTTTGTATGTTTTCAATAGGAGAATCAAGTTACAATGGAAAAAAAGTGTATCATATAATACATGGTCTAAAGAATCGGCTTCAAGAGGAAGAAGTAAGGCATAGGGCTGGCAAGAAATTAAAATAATAATTTCCCACGTGGGGAAATTGAAGCATCTTTAAACTCTGAGAGCTAAATATCGACCAAAAGCATTAGACACTGAATCGACTCCTTAATGATTGGTGATTTGTAGTTTGATTGAAGAAGTGGCTTCTAAGGGCGATTTTGAGATAATTTTCAAGGGAAAATAGACATGGATCAAGGAGGCTATTTCACAAGTTTCGTTTAGTGGGTAGGCCATACCATTTGGATTAGAGGAAAGCAATCATATCTAGTAATTGAGAAGTAAAGGGAAAGAAAACAACAAGAACTATAGTAATTGGCTTCTTATTTTTTCGATGAAGTTGCACAATGAAGGAATGTATTAAATTTTATGTAAATTTTTCATAATTTTTCTCTAATTGTGTTGGCTTGACTCTCATTGGTATATTCATCATCCTTCTTCTATAAGCTAATGATATTGTTCATATGGTGGGGAGTCCCTATAATATTAACAAGCAACTAGAAATCATTACCCTATGATATTAACAAGCAACTAGAAATAATTAAGGATTTTTGTTGTAATATAGGTTTGACTGTTAACACTGGAAAAATGAAGGTTATCAGAATTAAATATAAAAAGATGGAAAGTTTGTTATGGATTTGAAAAAAAAATTAAATTAGTGGACCTTTGACTATTGGACTGTTTCCAAAGGAACTGGCTCTGATACCAATTATTGAGCACACACTTATACTGAGAGTGGGGTGAATCAATATAAGACAATTTTTTACTTTTTCAAACATTCATCAACCATAAGAAAACAATCTTATCTGCAGAACATGGAACACAAGATTTATGTGGAAACCTTTTCGGGAGAAAACCACAAAACTTCTCTTTATAATTATTTGTTTGCACCAACCTACTAGAGACACCAATCCCCACTGATACAAATCCTGGTAGGCACCAACCTACTCTTTCAAATCTTTATAGTGTTATAAAAATAGGATGTGGAGCAATAAATAAAAGAAAATTGGAAATAAAACATAGAGGATACACAATACAATAGAGACACAGATATATGTGGTTCACCCGATGTGGGATACATCCACAAGAGAAATTGTCATGTCCTTCATTTTTATTATCCAACAAAATGAATGGATACAACCTACAGCTCAACTATTGTAATTTCCTCTTCTCTCTCTCACGGTATCCTCTCTCATAATACAATATTCACACACACATACACAACCACAATACAATTCCCTCATAAAAGAGGGTTT